>BGKB01000153.1:0-111206 GCA_003116975.1 Aurantiochytrium sp. KH105
AGGCGCGCATGGCGGAGGTGGCGGCGAAGGCGAAGGCTTCTTCTTCTTCTTCTTCTTCTTCTTCTTCTTCGTCGTCGTCGTCTGCTTCTGTTGCTTCTTCGTTGGCGACCTTGCAGCCTCTCCTGGACGCTCATTTCCTCGCTGCGCTGGATGCCTTGCAGGCCCTGCACGGCTGCGGCGTGCTGCATGGCGACATCGCTGCGCGGAACATTGTCGTGCACCCTTCTCGCGGCGTGAAGTTCATTGACTTCGAGATGTCGGAGGAGTGCGATGACCCGGACGCGTTTGAGAACGAGGTGGCGGCGCTCTTCTCGCTTTTCAACCAGACGCCGGAGAGCGCGGCGGCCTTGGAGGCGTCTGCAGCCTTGGAGGCGTCTGCAGCCGGCGCTCCTGGTCTGCTGAAGAAGAAGAGGTCCTGGCGCTCGTTGCTGCCCTCTCTCTCGCGCCGGCGCAAGTCCGCCGCTCACGGGGACGACGAGAGCAGCAGCAGCAGCGGCGCCCTCGAGACTTCGGGCAGCGAGGGCGGCAGCAAGCAGAGCAGGAGCAGCTGGAGGAAGAAGAGGACGAACATGCCTGGCTCTGACTCTCCTTATTCCGCGTGACGAAGCGCGATGCTTTAATCAATCAGAATCAGTCCAGCCAGCAAGCTTGTTCTGTTTTCCTTCTTTCATTTCACATCAATAAGATTGTTTTTGTTTTTTGGTTATGTTTCTTGGTCCTACTTGGGCGCGACGCCTGCGTTTTGCATGGTTTCGAACCGCTTGGCGTGCCTGGTGCGGATGTCCTCGCGCTCTGCCGCGACGTCGATGGCGGGCGAGTTGGATGCAAAGCGCGGGTCTTCGTTGATGGCGGTTTGCCTGAGCTTGCTGGCGCGTTTGGCCTCGTTTTCGAAGAGGTCCATGATCTCGGCGAGCTTGTGCGGGTCGGCGTGGATGCCTCCGAGGTTGGTGTTGACTTCGAAGGCGTCTGCTTCCTTTGCGCCTGCGCCTGGGGGTGCGCCCGTGGGCTCTGCTTCGGACTTGAAGACGTTCCCGAGCGCCCGCATGTACTTGTCCTGGTCGAAGGCCTTGTCCACGCCTCCGCGCAGGGCCTGCATGAGGTCTGCGTGGGAGAGGTCTTGCAGGTTGGGCGTGACGATGGCGCCTACGTTGGGGTAGGTGTAGTCTGGGTTGGGATAGCCGATGAAGGCGTTGCTGCCTCTCGCGGCGTGGTTGGGTTTGACGCTCCAGGCGAGCTCTCCGGGCCTGCCCGTGCCTACTGTGGTCCTGTCGTCCCAGGCGAGGGGGTGGATCTGCATTTTGGCCCAGTCGTTGAGCGGCTCGGGCCGGCTCATGTCTTCTTCGGACTGCGCGCTCTTGCGGCCGGGCACGCGCGTGGAGACTTCTCTGCGCTCGTTTTCGTCGTCAACGCGCGTCTGCAGCGCGCGGTGGAAGATGGGCCTGGAGTGCTGCGAGGGCAGCGGCGTGCGCACCATGACCTCCTTCTCTCCGGCCTGGTCCATGAAGATCTGGCCGAAGTCCGTCTGGGAGGCGGGGATGGTGCCCATCTGGTTGACGACGCCTCTGCCGACGCCGCTGCCGACGCCGCCGCTGCCTGCGGAGGACGTGACGGCAACGGGCACAGACCTGCTGCTGGCCACCGGTTGCTGCTGCAGCTGCTGCTGCAGCTGCTGCTGCTGCGCGCCTGCGGCGCCGCCGGAGAGGCGCGTCTGCTGCATGCTGCGGCGCTGGCTCGCCCGGGTGCGCCTCCGCTGTTCCCGCCGCGAGCTCTTGAACATGGCTGGCGATTTGGGCGATTTGGGCGTGTGTGTTGAGTGTGTGTGTGTGTGTGAGAGAGAGAGAGAGAGAGTGTGTGGGTAAGTGAGTGAGTGTGGGTAAGTGAGAGAGAGAGAGAGAGAGAGAGAGAGAGAGAGAGCTGCGCTGCTTTGGTTGTTTCCACTAGATATTTTCTCGCTGTCTTTTTGGTTAGGCAAAACGTGGGTTAGCTGCTTGGCTGCTTTTTGCTTGGCTGCAACGAGAGAAGAGAAAAAAGGCCGCCGAGACCGATCGATGCCAGCCCGAGGGAGGAGAGGGCAGGATGGCGCGACGTTGGCGGCGGAGGAGGGCGGCTCCTCTGGCTCCACTGGCTCCTCTGGCTCCTCTGGCTCCTCTGGCTTCGACGCTTCTGTCGCTAGCTTCAATGCAGCGGTAGACCCTTTCCACGTCCCGGCCGGCACGGATGCATCTGCTGCGAGCGACCGATGGTACAACTTGCGCATGTACTGGGGTCTGCTGAACGTGGTTTTGGTCCTGATGGGTTTCTACTTTGCCTACCGGTGGACGAACACGATCCTGGGCTCGAGTGCGGATGTGCGGCGCTCGCTGATCGGCGAGCCTTTCTACTCGTGGTTCGAGGGCAGCGAGAGCACCCTGACGGGCATGGTCGTCTTTTACCTTTGTTTCCGGCTCATCTACCTTGTGGTCTCGACTGTGTCTTGGGAGATGCGCATGGACCGCGCGCGGCGCGCGACGCAGGCGGGGCGCGATACCAGGCACGCACGCCAGGAGGCCGTGCGCGTCTCCAGGGCGCACTGGGTCTCTCCGACGCCCATGATTTGATCGAATTTGATCAAATCAACCACTCACTCGCCAGTAATAGGCCTAGATCAGTAGTACAAAGAATCAACCAATCAAAGAATCAACCAATCAAAGAATCAACCAATCAAATCAAGCAAGCAAGCAAGCAAGCAAGCAAGCAAGCAAGCAAGCAAGCAAGCAAGCAAGCAAGCAAGCAAGCAAGCAAGCAAGCAAGCAAGCAAGCAAGCAAGCAAGCAAGCAAGCAAGCAAGCAAGCAAGCAAGCAAGCAAGCAAGCAAGCAAGCAAGCAAGCAAGCAAGCAAGCAAGCAAGCAAGCAAGCAAGCAAGCAAGCAAGCAAGCAAGCAAGCAAGCAAGCAAGAGACAGACAAACAAGCATCTGCAGACGAGGACGGTCGACGCAGCTCTATCCCGCGCCGGCCGGGAATCTGGGGCCGACTGTCGGGGACGAAGGAAGCATTCCCGCTGTGCAGCTTTCGCAAGGCATTTTGGGGTACTACACGCCTTATAAGGCAGAACCTACGCACGAAGGAAGACGCGCAGCGCAACAGGGACGTAAACCGATACAGGTTGTGGCAGATTGGGCCCAGCAAGACGAATCGTGACTGATGAGGAGGAGCAAGAACCTTTAAAGAAAAAGCGCGAGGCGATCAACAATTTGCATCTGTCAAAGAAGAGAAACTCTTGGTCGAACTTTCGACAGCAATGTTATGAGAGCGGTTCGATGGCACCAATTCAACAAAACCGCTTCATTGCACGGTCTATCCCTGGATTGGACATTGCGAACGACGGTGACGGAGACAAATACGAGACTTGAACGCACAGAATTTTTCTTTGAGAAAAAGTAATAGGCCTAGATTTCATTGTGATCAGCAGGGAATAATGGTGGCGCATTTTGAAGACTTAGCTGTTGTTCGGAGAACCTTTGTTTGAAACAAACAAACAAAAAACACCGCAGCTGATGCCTTTACTTACCACGGTGGCAATCTCTCAGGGGTGTCAGACTGTGAGAGCGCAACATTTTGCGCCGCGTAGATCTATGCCGTTGAGACGCTCCCTTTTTCCTTGGAACACCTTCCACTCTCTTTCTCTCTTGTCGTATGAAGGTGTCCCTTTAGACCTACGCAGACGTTGATGCAGCGAACAGCGATTCTGGAAAGTCGCAATCAGGATGTGCTCGGCGTAGCTCTTCGGGACCGGTGTGCGAGCCGTGGTCTGAGTAAAGGATTGTGTCATCCAAAGCACGCAGATCGCGCCCATATTTGTCTCACGTAATGACCGCAAGACCAAAGACAAAGGGGACATTTTCAGCTTCAAAGATCCGGCGCGTGAGGTCGAGGTACTTCTGCGGCGCCTGTTCATTTACTTTTTTGCGTTTTTCTTTATCGTATTTTTTACCCTTCAAATGCTTGGTTTCTACGACCAGTGCAGCCCACTGACCCGCTATGCCGAGATGGCGTAGAAAGCAAAGGTCGCCTTGCCCCAAAGGTGTGCCTCGATCCTGTTTCAAGGGAAATTTATACTCCCAAAGCGAGCAAAGCCAGTCTTTCGGCGCACGCGCCGCAATTGAAGCTTCTTGTGCAGCCTCCTCTTCAAAGTTGCGCTTGCCGTTCATTATGCTCTTGTGCCTTGCATAGCTCAGACGCTTGGAGTAGCCCTGATGAATGGCCTCGGGCGTCTCGGCGAGGTGCTTTGAAAATCTGATTTCCACGAACTTTTGCATTTCCTTCGAATCGAGGAGATCGCGCAGCGTCAGCAACACGCTTGCTGCTGGAGATTATTCTGTCTCTTGGTGCGTCTTGCCGGGGCCGGCGGCATTGCTTGCAACATGAGGCAAGCAACTGGATGACCAGCACGAGCCCATTTGTCTTGTCGCATATACCTCAACACCCCTCAGCACCACCAAAACTCGCGACGGCTACAGGCTCAGCCAAAGCTTGCGTTTGCAGCTGCGCGACCTTCGCGTCCGTCGCCAGGCTTGTGTCCGACCTAGATAGGTCGCCGCCTGAGTGACCTCGAAAAGCGAACTACGCGCGTAGAAATCCGAAAAAGAATGCGCAAGTCAGGGTGTGCAGCCTGAGCTACGCAACTTGAAGAACCCGCCCGAGCTACGCAACTTGAATTTGAAGAACCCGCAGGAGCTGCGCAAGGCGAGCAGATTCGACTTGCTGCCTTTCTCTTTCGCCAGCAAACACCAGATCGGCACAGCGGGACGGTGGCCGCTGGCACAACGCGCAGCGCGCCGAGCTGCACACGGGACTCGTCTGGACGGCGCGCCCAACCAGCCGCGGGCGGCGGCCTGCGACACGCACTCGACGAGTTGCAAGGGCGCGTGGCACTTTCTCAGGAGCTCATGCGCGGTGGTCGAGGGACAACTTACAGCGGGCTGGCTCCGGCGCCCGCAGGCGAGAAGTCTCAGACGAATGAAGAAGTCCAGGGGGCTGAAAGTGAGGTGCAAGGATCGACAGCCCGCACGCCAGGACGACGCCGGTATCCATCGTTCTTTCACTGGTTTTTCCGAACTCGAAACGAAAAAAAAACTCGAAGCGAAGAACCTCAAACCAATACGGCGAGCGCGCGTGTGACCATGCGAGAAAGTGATTGCTTTCTCACGGAAATCCCCCCTCCTTCAAAAAAGCTCCCTGAATACTTGCTCGTGGTCCTCGACAAAGTTCTCCAGAAGAACCCGCGCATCTGTGAACGCATCCAAGGGTATTACGGAGGTTCGGAATGGCTGGAGGTCTACTCTGTCTCTAGCACCCGCGTCGATGCCTTCGCGGAGCGCTTTCCGATTGTAGACAAGTACAATTCTACCTTTGCAAGCGGTGAGCTTTACCGCCAGCACCCCTTTGAGAAAAAGCGCTACATCTGGATTAAGGAGTACCAACGCACCATTGACCTCGAAACCATGAGAGAAGCGGCCGTCCTCTTAGCCGACCTAGGCGCCAAAGTTGTCAAGATTACCTCTTTGCCAAGTAACAGGTTCAGGACAAGTTTGACCTCGGAAGTCGCCGTATATAAGCCTCACGTCCGTGATACGCGCCTGTACTACCTGAGCGGCCTGCAGTTCCCCTGTGTTCAAGATATCGCGCGTCATTTGGAAAATGAGCAGACCAATTTCAAGTCATGCTCAGTCAACTTTTCAACCCAACAGATGATCGAGTCTCAGTTGAAACTCCAGGCCCATGTGGACAGTGTCGTCGGTGGCGGCGTCGGCGTGAGCTCTACACCAGGATTTCCAACGCTTCAGGAGTTCGATTACATGCTGCACGTTGAATTTTTGGATAAAAAAGCTTTCGCGAAGGCACGTGAATGGGACCCCTTGCCGAGCAAGCGCGCTGTCGAAGTAGCTTGTAGGTCGCTTTCCAATCTGGCGTCACAGCGCGCGCAACATTGGTCTGAGCGCCACTCGTACCGCGAGGACTTGCGAGTGCTTGGCGTGGACAGCAAACCCATGGACGAGTGGCTTAAGAATTGCGATGGTGTCAACACCATGCCGGAGTTTTTTCGCGCCGAGGGACTCTCGAACGTGCTGTACGTGCCTCTGGTACTTTATGGGCCATCGGGATGCATTAACACAAGTGTGCTCTTTACGTGGCACGTTGCAGTAACGAGAAAAATTAAGACGCTTCACGATATAGACGCGTGGGATATGTGGGATGCAATGATCGGCGCTGGCAAGAGGCGTGGGCAGAGTCGCAAGAGGTACGGAACCTTCATGCAGAACGTTCGTTTCGACCCGCGCGCTAGCGGCCTGACGAGCTTTGCCACTGGTAATCGCGGCGTGCATAACGATGAGCAGTACGAGCAGATGAGCGAAAAGGACGTGGCGAAGCTGCTTGTGTACGACACGCCGGACGCGGCGACACTTGATCGTGATGTCAATGGAACCAGGTTTCCGTTTGGTCTACGTATCCTCATTCTTGACGGAAACATGGTGAACCAGCTGCGCAAGGAGCGTAATGCGCGTGAGGCAGGAGAGCCTGGCGATTTGTCTGATCAAGATTATGCAGACTTGGAGAAGAGATGGGGCAAGACGTCTGAGCTCGTCGGGCCTGAGCGTCCGTCTGCCCCGGATGGTGTGCCTATTGTGATCGGTCTCGATCACTACCCTCCTATAGCGTGCGTGCTCAAGTTCGACTCCGAACCCGTTGACGATGTGCCAAAGGATGACGAGCGCGCAGCTTGTGTTGCAATCGTGAAGTCAAAGCTGGGGATAACCAGAGTTTGGCCGCTTCGAGCGCTACATGCGCCAGACACCGCGAAAGAAGCGGAAGAGCTCACTCGATATTATGAAAAGAATGCAAAGGAGCTCAAGGTGCGTGTGAAGAGACTTGATAAGGTAGCCACTGAGGCCGTCAACGTCCTCAACAAACTTTTCCTTTTCATCACCGAAGTCGAGTTCGACCTGCGTCAGCAAGCCGAAAGGGCCGAAGAGTCAAAAATCAAACCGATGCTTTAAGTTAAAAAGGAAGAAGGAGACGCCTTGCTGCTAGGCCTACTATGCTGCGAAGTGGTCCCATTCATCCATGATTGCACGTCACTTGGAAATTAGTTCTCAAATTTTCCAAATATTACTAATTTTCATGAAGAGAGTCCATTCACGATCTCTGATTTGTCAGTCCGGCCGGCTTTTCAATTTGTTCGCTCTTTGAACCCTCAGTCAGTCCGCAGGAGCTGCAAAGGTCGTGACGCGCTGATTGTAGTAGAGTGTGAGCAGACTATAATGCTTGATTTATGCCAAGAAGCCAAGCAGTCGGGACTCAGGAAAAACTGCAGAGCGATGCGGGCAGAACTTCTTCGAATAAGAGCGAGAGACATGTGCAATACATTCAATCTTTCCATTTCGTGATAGCCACGAAGCGGATTTTCTTTTACATTTCGTCACATCATCTTCTTTGTCTTCAACCTCTGATCCAATAGTCAAAAGCTTTTTGAGATAAGTCCTATTTATCATTCTGAATTCGCTGTGTAAGCGAATTATCTCCCAGGGACACGAACCTGTTTCGATGACATATGATGGCCGCGTCCGAAATTTCTTGAGCTTCATGAGCACGAAGCTTGAAGTCCATGTCATGCGTCCATCTTTTGTTGGCGCCAGTACTGGTGAGCCATAGTTTCGGGGCATCGTAGAATATCAATGCATGCAGAGCGCTTCGTTGGCCCTCCGCCAAACAGAGATCAACCTGTCCTCACGCCTTGCGCAAAACTCTGCCAGCTCTCTTTCCCAACCGAATCCATCTGTCCACTGTGTGGGTGACACGTGTCGCATCATGATCACCGACGGTAGCGGCAACTGTAGAGTAGAAGGTATTGATCTTGTCCAGTTTTCCCTCTCGGCCCCCTGCAGTACTGCAGGCTACCTCCAAGGCCCCGTCCATTCACCTCAGCTGCGTCGCATCACCCGAAGTTTTGGACGATGTCAAAGCCAGCCTCGCCCAGCGCGGAGTCCAGTCTCCTCGCGTGTGGGGCGCAGGCCACGTCCTCCAGGTTTTTCAGTACCCAGAACTAGTTTCTGGTTACCGCGCAACCCAAGCGCAAACTAGTCGCGGCTGTGCGGCGCAGCGCGGATCCAAAGTGGCGCGTGGCGCTTGTCGCGGTGACCTTCCCCCGCCGCCGGCGGCCCCGCACACAGCGGCGCCGCAGCGCGCAGCCCTGCGCGCGCGGGCGGGCAGGCGGCGCCGCGCTGCGCCACAGCAGGCCGAGGCCAGGGCAGGGCGCGCAGTCCATCACTGTGAGCGGCAGAGGCCGCGAGGCGAGGCGAAGCGCGGCGCGGCGTCAAGCATCTCGCAGCAGCCAAACCCGGTTCGCCTATACCTGCCCGCGCGCCCGCCCGACACCGCGTGTCGAGAGCAGCGCGAGCCTGAGCTGCAGCCTGGGCTGCAGCACGGGACCGAGCGCCCGAGCGCCCGAGCGCTGGACCGAGCGCCTGAGCGCGAGATCGAGCGCGAGACCGAGCGCGAGAGACGGACGCGGAAAAAGCTCATTCATCCATCGGCGCTGGACGCGGACCCTCGCGTCGCGTCGAGTCGCGCCCCCTCCCTCGCCAGCTCCCTCGCTCGCTCGCCGCCGCGAAGGAGCGCGAGGCTTCTCGCGCCGCCGCGGCCGCCAGGTTTCAAACCTCGAGCTCGAGCTCGACCTCGCGCACAAGCTCAAGCACTCAAGCACGAGCACAAGCACAAGCTCAAGCACGCGACCAAGGAGCAGCCGCGCCAGCCGCACCAGCGTAAATCCAAATCCAAGCCGCGCTCGCTCGCGTCTTCTTCGCGGCCACGCGCACGGCGAGCTAGCTTCCCGCGCCGCGCCTCTCCGCGGTTCCGCGCCTCGCGCCTCGCGCCTTCTTCCGGCGCTCCTCCCTCCTCGCGGCCGCCCGCGTCCTCGCCGGCCTCGTCGTCGCGCACACGTCCCTCCCTCCCTCCCTGCCTCCCTCCCCTTAAGAAGCGCCGCGGACCGAGCTGTCCGCCTCGACGCCGCGGGAGCCAGACGCGGCGACACAGACGCGCGAGCGCAGCAGGCTGGCTGCGGCTGCAGCTGCAGCTGCAACGCCCTCGGCGCCGCGAGTACGCCAACGGCAGGCGCGCGAGCGTGACGAACGGACGGCGCCGCGCTACGCCGCGCTACGCGAGTGGTGTCGTCGGGCGTGACCTCGTGCGAGCAAGGCGCCGTTAGCGCGCGAGCTGGCTGGTCGCGGCCGGCGCGTACAAAGACCCCCTCCCGAACGAAGCGAGCAAGGGCGTCAGGTGCAGCAGGGTCGAAAGCAAGCAAGCGAGCAAGGAAAAAAGGAAGCGAGTGCCGATAGGCTCTCGGACGATCCAATTGCCCCTCCCCTCGCCTGGCTGGGTGTTTCTCCGCACTGGCCTCTCGGACGGACGCACGTTGCGCAGACCCGCATCGCACGTCGGAACAGCGGAAGCAGAAAGAGAGCGAGTGAGAGACAAGAGAGACAAGAGAGACAGAGAGAGAGACCACGTAGGGAGGCGAAGGCAAACAGACGAGCACAATGCCCAAGAAGGTCGGCAAGTACTCGATCCACAGGACCCTCGGCGAGGGTACCTTTGGCAAGGTGAAAAAGGCCTACTCAGAGGAAGATGGCGAGTGGGTGGCCATCAAGGTCCTCGACAAGGAGAAGATCCAGCGGCAAAATATGGGCTCTCAAGTGAAGAAGGAAATCTCCATCATGAAGCTCGTCCGCCATCCCCACGTGGTGCAGCTGAAAGAGGTCCTTGCATCACGCACAAAGATCTTCATCGTCCTGGAACTCGTGACCGGCGGCGAACTCTTTGACAAGATCGTCTCCGAAGGTCGCTTCAAGGAAAAATCCGCCCGATTCTACTTTCAGCAGCTCTGTGTAGGCACTGAATACTGCCATCGCCAGGGCGTCTGCCATCGTGATCTTAAGCCGGAGAACCTTCTCCTGGACGACCAAGGAAATCTCAAGATCAGTGACTTTGGTCTCTCGGCACTCTATGAGCAGGACGCGGAGGCCGACCGACAGTCCCTGCTGCACACCACCTGCGGCACGCCCAACTACGTCGCGCCCGAGGTCCTCGCCGATCAGGGCTACGACGGCTCTCTCGCAGACACGTGGAGTATCGGCGTCATCTTGTATGTATTTCTCGCAGGTTTCCTCCCTTTTGACGAGCCGACAATGGCCGCCCTTTTTCGCAAAATTCAAAAGGCAGACTTTACCTACCCTTCGTGGTTTACGCCCGAGGTCAAGGATCTTCTCAGCAAAATTCTCGTTGTCGATCACACCAAGCGGTACACGATCCGTCAAATCATGGAGCACCCATGGTGGCGCAAGGACGGGCCGTACGCGGATTGCTCGGACATCGACGCCACTGGTGGTGTCTCGAGCATGCCTTCCATGGAGGAGGACGAGGATAACCTGGACGAGGACGAGGACGAGCCCATGGCCACGCCCGCCGCAAGTTCGCCGCCCAAGGCCCCGGCAGACCTCGGGTCGACGCCGCGAGCCGGCTTTGTTGTGCGCGACGTCGACGAGAACGACCAGGCTCAGGCTACGACTGCCGGTCGTGAGCGCGGCGAGTTTCCCAAGCATATCAATGCTTTTGATTTGATCAACATGTGCTCCGGAAGCGCCATCAACCGCATGCTGCAGAGCGGCGATGAAAAGTCTTCGCGGAAAACGCACTTGTACGCCTCACACAGGCAGCCACACGAGATTATGGTCTTCATCAAGCAACGATTCCAGAGCATGGACTGCTTTGTGGAGCAGACCTCGTACAAGAATGAGTCCAAGCTGCGGGCTATCTTTGACGTGGGCCACGGACAAATTCATGTCAAGGTCACCATCAAAATTGCTTCCGAGGACCCAATTCTCTGTCTTATCGTTTTTAAGCGCGCGCGCGGCGACCTCATTTCATTTGAGCGCCAGATCTCGGCATCCATCGACTCGATCGTCCAGGAGCTCCAGGCATCGAGTTAGTTTGTGAGTTTCCACTTCTTTTCTTTCCCGTCTTTTCTCTACCTTCAAATCGATCTATCTTTTGCCTTTGGCAGCGTACTATGCTTTGCACGCAATCCAAAAAATTAAAATAATCATACACCTGCGTCGCTAACATCAATCATCTTTTCTGACTGTTTTGTCCGAGCGCCTTTGTCAAATTTTAAAATTCTTACTTTCAGGTTTCTTTTTGAAATCTTGTGCAGCGTGTTGAGAAGGAGAGTGAAAACCTACATTGGAAGAAAAAGAAAGAAAGCGTGTTAAACAGGCAAAGAAGGACCAAAGCGAAGAATGACCAAGGCATCGTGGAGAAAGAGGAAAAGGGTTTAGAGATCTCTTAGTGGCCCAATTTCAAGAATCAACACGCAGTTTCCACCTGCATTGTTGCTACTACTAACATTGCTCAAACTTTTCTTATCAGAACCTATCTATTCGTCTCCTTGTACCTTCCAAGAGCAGATCCGTGTTCACGCTCGAACGGTAGGAGCGACTTTTCTCCTACGAAATGCATCCAAGCATTTGCACATTATACAGCTTCTGTGCGGCGTGTTGCAAAGAAAGACTGAAAAGTCGTCGGTTTGCTTGGATGCATTTGCAAATCCTCTGGTGCAAGCTCAAAGAATGGCAAAAAGGCGGCTTCCTCTTCACGCTTGGACGGCGTGGGGAACGAACGCTCGAGTACCGTGCGAAGCATGGGATGATCGTGCTCGGCAAGATACTCTTCGACAGGCATCCATGTAGCCGCGCGAATCTCATTCGGATCAAAGTGAATGCGCAATTGCGACGGATCCTGCATACACTCAAGCCTGCAAACGGTGTAAAGATCTGACTGATCGGCAGAAATCGTCCGCTGCCAAAACGCAAGAACAGAGCGGAATTCTGCGCGGATTCCGGTTTCCTCAAAGACTTCACGCTTTGCACCATCGGGCAGCAACTCGCCTGGATCGACGAGGCCGCCAGGCATTTTCCAGCGATCGTATTGCGAATGTTTCTCTTTGACAAGAAGGATCTCGTTTCGTTGATTGAGCACTAATGCCCCAACGCCAACCTGATGGAAACCAAAGGGTGGGACCTTGTCAGGAATCTCGTCAGGAAGCCAGGTGTACATGGTGGCTTTTGCCCCTTTGGCATGATGGAATTTGAACCCGAGCGCACTCGCCGTCTTGGCAAGATGAAAGGTATCGACTTCAAGAGGCAGCCAGACAGCCTTGCGGCCTTCTAGCTTCCATACTTTGAGGTGAGCCGCGAGATCCCGCGAGAGATCATCCTGGGCCGCCTCGGAGCCCGCAAGCTCTACCGTCACGCCTTGGTGGCTCACTGGTTTCCAGGTAAAGGACGTCGGTGTCGGAGGTCTTTCCGTCGACAAGCTTCTGCAAGTTGCGGCCTTGTCAGCCAGCCTTGTTTTGGCGCTGCGCAGAGGTTGAAGTAGTGTCGATCTCGCGACAAAAGGAGTCCATAGCACGCCGCCGCTGCGAAGCCTTCGCGCCGACCCCGCGGCCATGATGGCCGCCATCGTCCCAGAGCGTCACTCACACTCCCTCACGCGTGTTGTGTATTTATTCCTTGCGCAGGAAACATGAAACGGTCAAGTCTCAAAATTCGTTTCGCAACGACCATAACCGTCCTGTGCGCCGGTCGTTGTCGCAACTGGGCCTATCCACGACTGTGCGCCTTCGCCGCTGCCCTCGACTGCATCCGCTCCATGTTTGAAGCCGCGCTCTCCCATCCCGCGCGCGTGTGCCTTTCCTCGTCTGTCTGCCGAAAAATTCACTCGCTCAACCAGGTTAGGTTTTTATCAAAGCATAATGGGTCAAGACCGGTGCGTCTATCCGCGAATTAGAGAAGAACTACGAAGACTTCGATCGCGTCTTCTCTCGCGCGCTATTGAGAGGCCGTCGCAAGACCTGACGCGCGCGCGCGCGCGGACTGCTCCTTTTTTGTTGTGTTTTTGTTCTTGTAAATTCATATTTCTCATTTGTTGCTTCATTGTTATTTCATTTTGTGCAGTAAGGGCCAGTGGATACCATGCTCGCAACATCCCGACCGAATGAAGATTCGACTTTGTCCATCAATGCGCCGTGTGTCACAGTAAGAGTCTCGAAGGAGTTGGCCAACTCTTCGAAAGTTATTTCACCGGTATCACATTTGATATGAACCATCAGCGTTTCCAACCCATTGCTCAACGAGGACCATGGCTGATTTGCCTCTGGAATCCAGGATTGAAGCAAGGCAAAAAAATGGGACGGGGGAATCGGCCCACTTTTCGGAGTCCTTTTAGATTACCTTGTAGATTGGCGCATGTGACTCGGTTTTCCGGCATGACCAAGAGCGCCTCCGACTCGCGCGAGCCAGGATCTTGACGATAAACCCACTTGGATCCCACGACTTCCCAGGAGCAGAAATGAAAGATCACGCAGTGGGGACGACCCAATCTTATGCGAAAGCCATATGCGAACTCGCCAGAGACGCTCTGCGTTGAGTCTTTCGCCGCAGGCGATGTCATACACCGAGCGCCCTTCGTCGAGACGTCCTCTCTGCGTCGGACGCGGGGAAGAACCCAGGCCGCGAGATTCTTGCACTTCGCCACGGGGACACGTCGAAGCGTATCGGCAGTTCCGTGCTCCGAGAAGAGGGCTCCGAGGTCGTAGACAGGCGCGATTTGCCTGGCTAGGGCCTGGCCATGGCCGTCTGCGGGGGGGGGGGGAGCAGTCAGGGCGGGCCTGGACGGATTATTGATCTCGACTTAAAAATCCGCTGCAGGTTTGCACTCTTTGTTGTAAAAGTTGGAGGGAAGATAAGCGAGAGCATTTATACGTGCAAGAGCCACGGCTTGTAGGCGCGGGTAGTTTCGCGCAGGACGGCCGGGTCCGTTTCTTCGCCATCTCGCGTGACAAACGAGCCGTAGATCGCCCAGGAAAGAATCCCCTTGCAGTGGGCCACGATGTTAGCACGGGAGCGCGGCCCCGGCGGGCCTTTGCCCAGCTTGGCGTTGTTATAACAGACTTGCAGTATCTCGCCCAGAGACCCGATAGAACCCTTGCGCCGTATGAAGAAAGCCAATAGAGTTATGGCCATGTTGAGCGAATCATTCGATTTGAGTGGGCGCATCGTGTAGATGCAAGACACTACGTGGACCACGGCGGGCGAAGCCAGCGGCTGCTTCGCTTTGTACGTCATGAACGTCATCGCGATCTCCCACTGGATGAGTTTCTTGGAGCAGCTACGCTGGGGATCAGCGTCTTCAGGGGGCATAAGGAGAATCAACGCGGCAGCATTCGTGTCCTCCGTAATCGGGTTTGTTGTTTGCATCCCGATGAGGCCCCTGACCTAAATAAATGTGCGCATGTCCTCCACATCGTCCATGCTGAGGCAACCGCTACGAAATTTCGCGAGATTCCCGTACTTCTTGAGGTAGTCACTCACGGCCTCACGGTGAGCCATAGAGCTAATTTGGCCGCCCACGCTCGTGCCAAAGTATACCTTTTCAAAGTGGGGGACGGCATTCGAAAACAGCACTGGTCGCGCGCGAAACATGCGACATCCCCGACGGCTGTAGCGAGAGAGCCAACAAAGGCCCGCACGTGCTCGCTATTCGAATAGCGCGGCTCCGCCCGGGTCGCTGGCCGCTTCTGCCCCGGCCTCGTCCCACGCGCTTGCCATCCTGCCCTGCACGTGCACGAAGGGCGAATGGGCGGCAGTCCAGCCGCCGGCCGAACGGCCCGAGGCCTGTGCGTCGATTCCCCGAGGCCGGCCAGTCTCAAGGTGGCGCATTTTCTTTCGGGCGAGAGTAGGGGCGGCCTAGGCGCTACGTAGAGGAAAAGAGGAGAGTCTGGCGCAGATCAAAGTCCAAACGAACGATCGCAAGAGCGACGCTGACGCCGGCCACGCGCGTGCGCCGGAAGGTCCCTGCGCTCGCGTCGCCGTCTCGCGGGTCGCCGGGTATAGTCGCAAGACCGCGTGCCCCTCTTTGCGCTCGCGCACGTGCTGCAAGTGAGAGACGCGGTCTCATCGCGGGAGGCCAGCAACGAGATCGCCTTCCGTCGCAAACGAGCTCGCGGCGCGGACCCTTGTCGCGCCACGCTGCGTCTTGGGACGCGCGTACGCGGGCGGTAGAGCAGAGCAGAGCAGAGTGTAGGCGATCGGAAGGCACGCAGCGTGCCCTTGAGCTAGCGCCGTCAATCGGGATAGATCCCCGCGTGCGTGTGCGAAAGAGCCTCACGTTCTCCGCGTGGAACCTTGCCACGTTGCGAGGCACGAAACACGGGTTCCGTGGGCGACCCAAATAGACAAGAAATAAGGCGACCATGCTTGCCGACAATGAGCGCCGCTTCAAGCTGGTCATTCTGGGGACCATGGGGGGTAAGTAGGGCAAGGCATGCACGCAAAGATGCAAAGATGACGAGCGTCCACGGCCGTGTTTGCATCGGCACTGGTACCTTTCTGGAGACTTTCTTTGTTTTGGTCTTGAAGAGGAACTTGAGGACTAACGCGGCGAATTCATCCGTGCTAAACTTGTGCAGTGGGCAAAACGTGCCTGACGATGCGTTTCGTCAAGGGCATGTTTGATGACGATCAGCTGCCAACGATTGGGGCTGCGTACATGACGCAAAAGCTCGAGGCACAAGGCAAGCAATATATCTTTGAGATCTGGGACACGGCCGGTCAGGAGAGGTACGAGGCCATCACCCCGCTGTACTATCGTAGCGCAGAGGCTGCTGTGATTGTTTTTGACCTCACGTACGGAGAGTCTTTTGCCAAGGCCAAGGACTGGCTGAAGCGTCTCAGGAAAGAACGTCCGGATCCGGACATGCCCATTGCCCTTGTAGGCAACAAGAGCGACCGCGAGGGCCGTGAGGTGGACGAGGAGGAGGTCCAGGCGTTTGCTGAGGAGAATGGCCTCAAGTACTTTGAGACTTCGGCCAAGACGGGTGATAACGTCGATGAGATGTTCTCCTGGGTCGCCACCAGCCTGCCGCCGCCGGCAGATTCTGCCGATGATGGTGCCGACGCGTTTCCCGTCACGAGTGAGAACCTTGAGGCGGAAAAGTCAAATTCGTGCTGCTGATCCGACATGCTCCCTCGTCCGTGCCGCTCGCCACCTGCAGGCTCGTTCTTACGAAGAACGAGGGAAGAAGAACATCTGCCAGATCGCCATGCCGCCCTCTTGCACGCGAGGCGCAGACACATTAGTCCAGGCACAAACCCAGCATAGATCCTGACGCAGACGCAGTCACAGACGCAGTCGTAGATGCAAATGCAGATGCAAATGCATACGCGGATGCAGGCATTTCCTGGGCCCGAGTCAACGGGTCCAAGCTCGCCCCAGTGTAACAAACGAATGAGACAAGCAGAAGAAAGATCTACCACTACAACTACTACTACCTAAATAAACAAAGAGAAGCCAAGATGATGCACCGATCGAGAGGATTTTCTCACCCCCACCGCAACTTCACTTGTTTCACAGGGAGGATCGCGCGTTCATCGTGACGTACGCGTATCCTTCCACCAATGCAGACACGCCACAGCCATCATGACCACAGCCAACAGCCAAACAGCAGCGACAGCGACTGTGAGCTGTGCTGTGCTGCCGGCAGCGCTGTCAGCAGCAGTGCAGATTTGTTCTTGGCCATGATGATATCTTTTCATCATTCAGCCGACGCCTCGTCATGATGCGCCCGGGCAACATCCGGGATGCAACATTCTGGCACCGCAGCATCCTCGTGACGTACGCGTCAGCGTGCTGCAGCGCCCAAATTACGATCCCGCTCAGCCCCGCGAGACTCTCTCGGGGTCGACAGGAACGGCGCGGCAACGATGCTCCACGCACATCCGGCGTGCGAGCAGCCGCTGCAGCTGCACCGCCAACACCCAGGCAGCGTCTACCTC
The DNA here is from genome assembly GCA_003116975.1 of Aurantiochytrium sp. KH105. Taxonomy (NCBI): domain Eukaryota; class Bigyra; order Thraustochytrida; family Thraustochytriidae; genus Aurantiochytrium; species Aurantiochytrium sp. KH105. Next base: position 16,927 of record BGKB01000153.1, read on the forward strand.
GGGACTCTTTTCTCTCTTTCCACTTCTTCTCTCTTTTCGTTTTATTTTATCTTTCGAAAAGAAAACGCAATGTCGTCGGGTCCGGTATCTAGCACCGCGGCCGGATCCTCCGGGTCATGCCGCCCTCGCGCGGCCGTACGGGACCCGGGCGTCGGTCGCGTCGTGCCTCGTCTTTTCCGGGCCCGGTCCGCGTGCGCGCTGGGTCCGGTGGGACACGCACGAGGCCGGGTCAGGCCATTACAGTCCCGTGCAGCACCTGGTCGCTGACGGCGCCGCGATGCCTTGCCATGTCCCGCGGCCCCGCTCGCTCGCTCGCTCGCTCCCTCCCGCCCTCCCTCGCTCCCTCGCTGCCGCGCCCGCCTCCCTGCGGGCGGAGGCGGCGGAGGCGGGCCGCAGAGGCAGGCTCCGGCGCCCGCGGTCCGTCGACGCGCGCGCGGTCGCGCTCGGCCTCGGCGGTTCGCGGCGAGCGAAACCTGGCTGAGCGAACGAAAAAATAGAAAAGACAGAGAGACGGAAAGAAAGCAGAATAAAAAACAGGCAAAGCGAGCGAGCGAAAGAAAGCAGATGACAGAAAAAAATCGGATTCGAAGGGCCAACCAAGGGGAAACTTGAAGGAAACAAGCAGTGGCTGTGGCGTTGGATTTGATTTCCTCTTCTTTGTCGGCCAGTGGTTCCTGGTCCCTTCTTTCTTTCTTTCTTTCTTTCTTTCTTTCTTTCTTTCTTTCTTTTCTTTCTTTCTCCCCTTTCTTGGCTGTGTCTCCGGAACGAAAGAAAGAAAGCGAACAGCGGAATCCGCGCGGCGCCAAGTGCGGCAAAGTGCGGCCGGGAAGTGGGAAATAGCACGAGGCGAAGAAGTGAAACAAAGTGAAATGGAGTGAAATGCAAGGGGACGGGGCAAAAAGAAGGGCAGGCCGGGAGGAAGGAACCCAGCGGCCAATGAGGGAGATTAGCAGCGCCTGTAATGCCGCCGCGCAGCACCGCGCAGCCCGCGAGGTAGGATTACTAAGGCCAGTGCAGCGCAGTGCAGTGCAATGCAGTGCAGTGCAGTGCAATGCAATGCAATGCAGTGCAGTGCAGTGCAATGCAATGCGGTGCAATGAACGGGAGAGACTGCGGCTGAGCGAAAAAGAAAGGAAGGAAGGAAGGAAGGGAGGAAGGGAGGAAGGACTCGCGAAACCAAGAAACAAATGACAATCAAACGAAGGCGGGAAGCAGGCCAGCAAAGCGAAGCGGGGGGGGCGGGCGAGCGAGCCGGCAAATCCGGAAAGAAGCAAACCCCCAAAGGCATCATCCAATCCCGCTTCGCACAGCGAGCAGGGTTTCGGACAAGGTGGGTGCAGCACAGCAGAGCAGAGCAGAGCAGGGCAGAAGCAGAGGGCAGAGCAGCACCGCGCAGCACTGTGCAGGACTGGACTGGACTGGGACCGGGAGGCTGACGCGGCGATCGACTGACGTACTCACGAACCGAACGAGCAGAGCAGAGCAGTGCAGTGCAGTGCAAAGCAAAAGCGAAAAAGCGAAAGCAAAGCAGAAAAGTAAAGTAAAGCAAAGCAGGAAAAGGCAGCGAGGCGCAGGGTCCGCGAAGGAAAAAGAAGAAAGAAAATGTCGAACTACGTGCGCATCGGAGGCCTGAACGTGCACCGCGCGCTGCGCAAGGTGATCGAGGAGGACATCGCGCCAGGCACGGGCATCACCGCGAACAAGGCGTTCGAGGCCATCGAGGCCCTCCTCAAGGAGTTCGCCCCGCAAAACGAGGCCCTCCTCCGCAAACGCGACGCCATCCAGGCCCAGATCGACACCTTTTGCCTCGCCAACAAGGACAAGTGGGACCCCAGCGAGTACGCCGCCTTCCTCGCCTCCATCGGCTACCTCGTGCCCGAGGGCCCCGAGTTCAAGGTCGACACCGATCGCGTCGACGCTGAGATCTCCGTCACCCCGGGCCCCCAGCTCGTCGTCCCCGTCGACAACGCCCGCTACGCCCTCAACGCCGCCAACGCGCGCTGGGGATCTCTCCTCGACGCCTTTTACGGCACTGATGCCGGCCCTCCCGAGACCGACGGCGCCGAAAAGGGCAAGGGCTACAACCCTGCCCGCGGCGCCAAGGTCTTTGAGCTGACCCACGCCTTCCTCGACGAGCACTTCCCCCTCGCCTCGGGCGCCAAGTACGGCGATGTCAAGGAGTTCCGCCTCAACGGGTCGGCCCTCGAGGTCGCCCTCAAGTCCAACAAGACGGCCGCCCTTTCGAGCCCGGAGAAGTTTGTCGGCTACAACAAGGGTGGCGCCGGCCTCACCTCGGTCGTCCTCCGCAACAACAACCTTCATGTCATCATTGAGATCGACGCGAACTCGGAGATCGGCAAGGGCCACGCCGCTGGCGTCAGCAACGTCATCCTCGAGTCTGCCCTCACCGCCATCTGCGACATGGAGGACTCTGTCGCCGCCGTCGACGCCGAGGACAAGGCCCACGTCTACGCGAACTGGTGCGGCCTCATGCGCGGCGACCTCCAGGAGAAGTTCTCCAAGGGCGGCAAGACCATGGTCCGCAAGATGAACCCGGACAAAACCTTTACCGCCCCGGACGGCTCCAAGCTTGTCCTCCCCGGCCGCACCGTGCTTCTCGTGCGCAACGTCGGCCTCCACCTCACCAACGACTTTGTCACCTTTGCCGAGACCAACCAGCCCGTGCCCGAGAACATTGTCGACTGCTTTGTCGCAGTGCTCGCTGGCATGCACGATCTCAAGAAGCCCGACTCGGCCGCCAAGAACTCGCGCGCTGGCAGCATCAACATCGTGCGCCCCAAGCTCCACGGACCCGAGGAGGTCGCCATGGTCAACCGCATGTTCGACCGTGTCGAGCAGCTGCTCGGCCTCGCCCCCAACACCGTCAAGATTGGTGTCATGGACGAGGAGCGCCGCACCAGCGCCAACCTGAAGGAGTGCATCCGCGAGGTCAAGTCCCGCTGCATCTTCATCAACACGGGCTTCCTTGACCGCACCGGTGACGAGATCCACACCTCGTTCCGCCTCGGTCCCATGCTCCCCAAGGGCGACATCAAGGCCGCGGCATGGCGTCTCTCGTACGAGGACCGCAACGTCGACATCGGCATCGCCACCGGCCTCGTTGGTCGTGCCCAGATCGGCAAGGGTATGTGGGCCAAGCCTGACATGATGAAGGAGATGCTCGAGAAGAAGATCACCGAGCCCAAGCAGGGCGCCACCACGGCATGGGTTCCCAGCCCCACCGCCGGCACCCTGCACGCCATCCACTACCACATGGTCGACGTCCTCGCTGTGCAAAAGGAGATTGAGGCCGGCGGACCCCGCGGCACCATGTCTGACCTTCTCACCCCGCCTCTCGTCCCGGCGGGCAAGACCCTCTCCAAGGAGGTCATTACCCACGAGATGAAGGATATGGTTCAGGTCATCCTCGGCTACGTGTCCCGCTGGATCTTCCTCGGTGTGGGCTGCAGCAAGGTTCCGGATATCAACGATGTTGGTCTCATGGAGGATCGCGCCACCCTGCGTATCTCGAGCCAGCTGCTCGGCAACTGGCTTCACTTCGGCCTCATCACCGAGGAGGAGCTCATCTCCACTGCCAAGGAGATGGCCAAGATTGTCGACCGCCAGAACCAGGGCCAGGCCGGCTATGTGTCCATGGCCCCGGACTTTTCCGACAACGGCTTCCGCTGTGCCATTGAGATGATCCTCAACGCCCGTGACTGCCCCAACGGTCTCACCGAGGGCACGCTTGCCAAGTTCCGCCGCGCCGAGAAGGCTCGCCTCTCGGGCAGCAAGCTCTGACTATCTTGAGGGGTACACAGATCTCTCCACTTCCACAGCCGTCTCCTTTCCTTTTTAAAAAATGCCGCGGCCACACTCGTACAGTACTTTTCTTCGTATCAAGCTGCAGTCGCTGAGACCGACCGACCCTCGAAACCTGCTGTAAACGCTGAGGTCAACTCGCGACTCATTGACGAAGGTCATCGCTGCTCAAGACTCTTTTCACTAAATATATTTCATTTCAAATTACCTACCAGTATACAATACAGACGTGAGTTCGCGTTGACTTGGTGCGGGGAAAAAACATTCACAGTCAACAGCAATTTGCCTCTACGAAATTCTCTTCTGAAAGAGACCGCCGACACCAGGAGTGGATTGATTCTCTTGTCCCTCGATCGTCATAGGCGTACCACTTTTTCTCCATCCCAGAAAGAACAACAGAACACAATGAGAGCTCTTCCCTACGAATTGACCGAAGGCAATGCCTGCAGCTCCGTCGTCCGAAAGTCGTGAGCCATATACTGAGCCTGGACAATGATTCGGTCCATATCGAGCGCTGGAAGATTCTGCAGAAAAACGACGATTTCTCCGTGCTCAAGCTCGACAAGATCCGCCTGGCAGTTTTCCAAAATGGCCAAACAGACAAAAGTGTGCAGTTCAAAGCCATGACCGTCAGGAGCTGCGAAATACGAGTCCCAGAGTCTCAGACAACACTCGAACGGAAGCTCGCGGCACAAGAGCCACGGCAACCATGACGAGGCCCAGCGCACTGCTTCAATGTCCTCTTCTTCGAAATGGGTAAAGAGCTCTGGCAGACGTGATCGGAAGAGCATGAGAAAACGCCCAATCGTGGTCCGTCCATTGTCTGCGCCAAAATGAGCATCGAGGGCGCGTAAAAGGTGCTGGAAGCACGTCTTGGCGTCGCTCCACGTTGGCATAAGCTTGGCAAATGGGGCCGCGGCATGCACAAGAGCCGCGTGGTGCACGTGCCACGTCGACGAGTTCGACCTCTCAATGTAGTCAAAGATCAAATCGTAAATCCATGTCTGTGCTTTAACGGCGCGAAAGTAATTTGTTCGTCGTGCACAACGTGACATTTCGGACTTGAGAACACGAATCAGCTCGACGCTCGTGAGCCCGTCCTGCTGGCCACCTTCAACGGCGGAGCCAAGACCCTCCTCGAGCGCAACCTCGTCACGCAGGTCATCCACGGAGGGCACCACGGCCGCTTCTGCAGCAGCAGTTGCAGCAGCGGAATCGATTCCCGGCGCAGACTCATGTAGTCGCTGTTGCTGTTGCTGCTGCTGCTTTTGCTTCAGTTGCTGCTGCTGCTGCTGCTGCTGCTGTTGATGTTGCTGCTGGACTTGCTGGCCTTGCTCGTCTTCTGACGCAATGGTCCCGGGCGCAGACGGCGCCAGCAGTGCGGGCAACAAGACCTTCCACACCTCGGCGCGCTCGTCGTCGGGAATACCGTAGAAAGCAATGTCGCGCAGCCTGTCCAGGTCCACGGTCATTTCCGGCCCGATCAGCTCCTGGAACTCCGCGCTTTCGGCCGCCATCCTCCCGCGCGTTCAACGGTCGCGCCCTCCACCGGGCCCCTCACGTTCGAGGGCTTACTTATTATGCTTCTCTGCGCAAGCAAAGAAGCTTCAACTTGGTCAAGGCAGCGCTGGCTTGCTCGCATGCTTGTGTCCCGACCCTTGCAAGGGTCGGACCCTTGCAAGGGTCAGCCGTGCGATTGGCTGGGTGGCGCAGAACCGAGACCACGTGCACGCTTCGCGCGAGTCCGCGAGCGGCCAGAACGCTAGCGCGGAGGTAGCTGGCTTGCGTCGCGGGGGAGAGAGAGGGAGAAAGAAGCTCGGGCCGCGGACAAGCCGCGTGAAGGACCGACCACAAACGTTAAACGTCGATCGTCGTCTCGCAGAGCAAGCAAGATGGCTGGCCAGAAGCGCAAGACCCCCGCCAAGAAGGCACCGGTGGCCGAGGCGAAGAGCGCCAAAAAGGCAGGCTCCAAGGCGGCCGCGAGTAAAGAGAAGCTCGCCGAAGAGACCGTCGCAGAGGACGATGAAAAGGCCAAGGCAAAACGTGCAGCGACCAACGCCGAGCGCCGTGGACGCATGCGCAAAGCTATGCAGGCCCTGGGACGCCTTGGCGAGGACGATGACAGCGCCGACGAGAGCGGCGACGCAGCTGGCGATCGCGCCGTCGACGACGACGACCGCTTTGTTCCTCTTACAGAGGCTGACCAGGTCGATGCCGGCCCCAGTGCTGAGGACGACGAGGACGAAGACGACGAAGACGCGAGCGACGACGACGAGGACGAGGACGTTGAGGACGAAACCAAGGATTCAGAGAAGACCGAAGAGGAGCAACCCAAGAAGAAGCAAAAGAAGGTAGCCTCCAAGGACGGCAGCAAATCTTCGACCACCAACGCGCGTGGTAAAGATGGCGCCAAGGCAGACTCGCGAACGGGCAAGCTTCGCAGCAAAGAGGGCGTCATTTACCTGGGTCACATCCCGCATGGCTTTTATGAAGATCAAATGAAGGGATTCTTTTCCCAGTTTGGCGAAGTCGTCCAGCTGCGACTTTCGCGCAGCAAAAAGTCGGGTCTCTCGCGCGGTTATGCCTTTATTCAGTTCAGGAGCAACGAAGTGGCCAAGATTGTCCAGCAGGCCATGCACAATTATCTCCTGTGCGACAAGCTGCTCGTCTGCGAACTTGTCAAGCCAGAGAACGTCCACGAGCGCACGTTTGCAAACGCCCACCGCCGTTTTCGCAAAATCAACTGGGCAAAGGTTGACGCCATGCGCATGAACAAGGATCGCACTGAAGAGGAAGCGAAGAATCGCATCCGTAAGCTCAAGAGCCGGCACGCCAAGCAGCAAAGTAATCGCAAGGCAAAGGGTATCGATTACGAGCTGCCCGGCTACGCCTGATTCGAAGCCGACCATCTCTCGCCTTCACTTCTCGTAGCATACCTCTTACGTAATAATGTTCGATTTCAAAGCCCTGCCGTCCTCGAAAGAAGCCTCTTCGTTCTATTGTCTTTCTTGTTCTTTGTCCTTCTCTTTGAAACTAAACAAGGAGGGCAGAGGGTAGAATCTTACAGTTAGTAGAATAGAGGGAAATGAAAAGAAATACGACGGGGCCCTCTTCGAAAAGCACGCTATCGCCACGCCACGCAGGAAAAGCCTTTCCAGACTGACGCTTGCTTCCCCCCACCCCCCAAAATATAGAAGATATCTCACGAAAATGAGGTCAACTTGCTCCTCATCTGCTCTTCTTCTTTCTTTCTATCTATCTTTCTCCCCCTTTTCCTCACCTTTTCCTTTTCTCCCACCAAATGTTTGGTTCATTGCAAATAATAACTGGCCACGTCTGCGTCGAAGTCGATGTGCATGATATACGCCAAAATAAAGTTGCACCAGTGGTATGTATGATGATGCACCACACACTTACTTCAATGAATTGAAGTCAACTCATATCAGCTCGCCAGCCCGCCAGCCAAATACTCTCCCGTCATTCTCTGTCGAGGGACTGCGAGCACGCAGTGCAAGGCGCTCAGCTACTCCGCCCGGGCCCAGAGAGGGTACCTCGTAGTGGCCATGTCGACGTCCCCGCAGTGCGATGCGATCCGTTCATTCTCATGAGAAAGAACTTGTCAACCAGAAAGGCAGAAAAACCCAAATCTCTGCAGCGTCGCGAAGCGTCGCGGGGATATGATGGATGACGTCGCCGCCGCCGAAGAGAAGAAGCAGCGGACGGCGCTCCTGCGCGAGATTATCAAGACTGGCGGGCAGACTCGTCGACTTGGCACCAGGGCGCCGCGGGTTCACTTGCACGGTGTTGGCATCAACGCACATGTAGTCAAGAGCGAGGCTGCGCTCCTCGAGCTGCTGCGCTTGCCAGCTAAGCTCGATAGACTCCGTCGCGGCGGCTATGCACTCGCAGAGATCCACCGTTTGCGGCGCAAGACGACGCAGATCTGTGACTATCTCGACATCACCAAGACACGGCTCGAACGAGTTCTACGCACGTCGCTCCACGCCAACTTGGCTCGCTTTGCGCCAGGCTTCCTGTGCAGCGCGCCAATCAATGCCCGCGACGTCTATCTTGACTGTCGACGCCGACGCGCCATCTATGATGGAGCAAGTCTGGCGCAGGCTGTTGTTCGAGGATTTCTCACGCGCAGACTCCCTCGAATGTTGCCCTGGAAACGGCGCATTGCGCGATGTCCGCAACTCATTAACTGGGAGGTCTTGGGTGAAGCCTGCGTGCGAACCAAGGCTGACAGCAGTGAGACAAATTGGTCCCGCATGCGTCGCATGCAGGTTGTCCTAAGTCAAGGCGAGATTCTGCTCTGCAGCCAAGATGCAGCCGATCGGCATGACGCGCTCGCGCATTCTTATATTACAATTCATACCGATGCGAACATCGAGTCCTGGACTTTTTCGGCCCGGACAGCGGTGCTCAAGAAAAAGGGGGGGACAGAAATGCCTGGTATTTGCCTTGAACCCTGCGTTGTCGATGAAATTGGACTCGAACAGTGGATCACGCCACAAGAGCGAAAGCGTCTTCAAGACGAAATTCTCGCAAAGCCAAGTCAGGGCGCCGTGTGGTGGTACGCGTGTTCGTCGAAGCCAGAGCATCTCGCAACGATTGAGCACATTGAGAACTTTTTCATGGATGTCATGCGTGAAGCCAGGGTGCGTGCTGCACAAAGACAAAGGTATCGAACTTGGGCTATACAAACGCAAAAGCGTTGGGAAGCGCGCAAACAGCAAAAGCTTGAGCAATCTCAGAAAATACAGAAACAAATCGACCACAGTACCGAAAGTACCAACGTCACTGATAGCTGTTGTCCAGAGGGAAATATCGAAACAACCAGCAGCAAGAAAGCAAATTCAAGTTCAGATCTGCGTTCAAAAAGGAAAAAAACTAGAGCCAGGGCCAACAAAAAGTTGCCCAAAAAGACACGTCAAACAACTTCATTGCAGCGTCCTCCAAAAAGAGCACGTAGAATCCTCGACACAGGTCCGTACCACAAAATTCGGGGTCTCGTGGGGAGGGCAAGTGCACTCCAAGAAAGTCTCGATGCTTGCTGTAAGGAACGTGCATGGGCGCGAACTGAGCTCGAGAACCTGCGAAAATGTCCAGTCGAAGGCACGCGAGAGGAAAGACCACCGCTTCCCAAGGCCACCAAGTGCTTTTGGATGGTAAGCACATCGCGGCGACGCAAGTTTGGGGCAGGCATGGCCTTTGATATTAGTTATCAAGCCAACTTTTTCTGCGCGCATCGAGCCTTCTTCGAGGCTTCCTTGCTGGGGAATCTTCGCTGCCGCGCTCTCGAATTTCTGGCGCTCCGAAAAGAGATTGCGGAAGCGCAAGGCCTCGCCGTCACTGCGTTCACGCATCAGTATCGTAGAATGCGCGCAAGAAAATCTCTTCGTGCTCGCTGCAGAGCCGCCCTCGGAGCCAGGGTGCGACATCGAGCCTCTGTACTGGACTATATCCAACGACGCGAAAGCGCAGCTCATATACGCGCTGCATTGGGACGCCTCCATCAGCAGTGCGCTGCCCGTTGTATGCAGCGCGCTTACAGAAACACAGTTGCACGACGCGCACACAAGACCTGGGCAGAAGTCGTCCTGGGTCGATTCGGGCGCTTCTGTCTGGCGCGTGTGGAAATTTGGCGTCTGCTTCGGCTCAAGGCCGAGCAGGACGCCAAGGTGCGCTACTGTCTGATGCGGATGAGAAACAGAACAAAGTGCAAGTCGTTTGCGCGATGGCAAGAGTTTCGGGAGAAACACGCCATTTGGCGACGTCGCTATGAAGCCCTGCGGCGCCGATGCGCGAATCGGACACTTTGTCGCACGGCCCGCACTCTTGCGCAGATGCGTAGCGAGCTGGCGACAGGACTTCTCGACACGGGCGTTTTGCACCCGAGGCTTGGCCAGCTCCTCGGCGAGTTCATGCAGCGCAAGAATCTCGATTTGCTTCTCTGCCGCATCGCCGACGATTTCGCTACCAAATCAAGGTACGGGACGCCAGCGCGCACGATGGAGAGCGATGCCCGTCTTTTACACCATCGAAAGCGCTATGCACACACGCCGAGACGATGGCAACTCCCTGTTGCGGACCCTCACGAAGCACTGCACGACGTGCTTTTGCCGTATTATCAGTTCCCGCTAATCGATGTCAGTCTCAAGGGTCAGTTTCTTCTTTGCGGATTCTGGCGCACAATGCTCGCTCTCAACGGCGCGTACTGGGCATTCTCGCACACGCTTCGCAAGGCTTGTCTGCGAGACCTGCGCATTCGTGGAGACGAAGTGTTGCGCGTGCTCTCCAGCAAAGCAAATGCTTTTGCGAGCCCGGTGTTGGTCATTGAAGCAGCGAGCGATCCCCTGATACGCGTTCACGCACCTTCTGAGCTCTGTATGCAGTGCGACGCCTTTTTCCCGAGCAAGCTGCAGTCCCGCTGCGAGCGCTGCGGCACGGCCCGCGTCATTCTGGAGCCCAAGCGCCGCGACCGTGCATCCCCTCGGGGAAATCCCGACGAAGAGAGCCAGAGGTCCATCGCATGGCCCGCGCAGCGTGCGTCGCGGCTTCAAGACCTGCACGCTGCCTTCTTTAGGCACCTTGAGGGTTCGCAGGACCGTCTCCTCCGGCGCTGGCTCGAGGTGAGTCCCGAGCGCTTCATGCTCGCCACCCCGGAAGCCGTCCGCGACCATCTCGACCACGAGTCCGAGTGGTGGGCTGCGACGCAGAGCTCTGTCGCGCAAGCCCTCGCCGCCTGCCTTGAGGCCCCGCGTCAGCGCGCGCCGCTCGAGCCTTGCGCCGGCGCGCCGCAGGGCTCCTCGGGCTCCAGCGCGAAGAGGGACACGCCCGCGGCAGATGTCTTCGCGGGACACGCGGTTTCTGTCCCAGCAGCAGGTCTTTCGTCGCCTCCTTGACGTCACTCACTCACAGTCCATCAATCGATCCGTCCATCCATCAATCAACCCTGCTCTCCGTCCGCCAGCCCGGCACGCAGCCCGGCGTCGCGCCGCTCGCGAGGCCCTGCGGCGCGCGTCGCGGCCGGCCGGAGAAGCGAACAAGCGGTCGATCGATCGATCGAGCAGCCAGCAAGAACCGCGGGGGGCGGGCCACCGGCCAGCTCGCGCGGAGGACCGCGGTAGGGGCGGCTAGAGGTTTCCTAGCCGGAACCAGAACTGACCGCCTCTCCCGGAGGCGGCCGGCAGTCGCGCAAAGCGGGGAGAGCCGCGTCGAGGCGCGAGCGACCGCGCAGAGCGCCGCGGCCAAGCAGCGTGCGCGCGGAGGCAAAGCGGCACGGCGGGCGCGGGCGCAGCGGAGACCCGGCGCTCTCCCTTCCTCCCCTCCCCTCCCCTTCCCTTCCCCTCCCCCCCTCCGGCGCGAGGCTCGGGCGAGGCGGCGGCGAGGGGCGAGAGCGAGCGAGAGGCGGATATCGAGCAGAGCAGAGCGAGCAGAGCGAGCAGAGCGGAGCAGAGCGAGCAGAGCAGAGAAGAGAAGAGAAGAGCGGAGAAGAGCAGAGCGCGCGGGGAGAGCGGCGGCGCGCGGGAGAAGGCAGCGGCGAAGGCGGCAGGAGCGCGCGCGAAAGACGCGCGGGCGCGGGTTCGCGACGCCGGAGCGAGCCGGAGAAGGTGGAGGTCCCAGGCCTGGGCCGCGCGAGGTCGCAACGGCAAGGAGGAGGCGACGGACGCCACGCAAAAGGCGGTTGTTGAGCTAGACCTCGATTTTGCGGAAAGAGACAAGGCAAGATGAAGTTCGGCGGCGGGAGCACGAAATGCGCGTGCTGCGATAAGACCGTGTACAAGCTGGAGGAGCTTCAGGTGGACAAGACCATCATGCATAAGTCGTGCTTCAAATGCGCGCACTGCAAGCGGCAGCTGACGCTGTCGAACTTTGCGGCGGTCTCCAATAAGTTGTACTGCAAGACGCACTTTATCGAACTCTTCCATACCGCAGGTGGAAAGTACTCGGTGTTCGGGGGAGACGAGTTCAAGAAGAAGGAGTCTGGCGCCTTTGCCAGCATGGTGCCCCCCGCACAGGAAAAGACCGCCGCAGCTGCCGCTCTCAAGACCTCGGCGTCGTCGCCTGCGAGCACTGCAAGTAAGACGCTCAAGTCGACAGAGTCGAAAGCGGACAAGCCCAAAAAGGCCGCGGCCTCCGCCCCTGAGCCTGTCTTCAAGGCCGACAATTCTTGCAAAGAAGATTCGCCGAAAAAGTCGAGCGGCAAGTATCTCTCGCTCAAGGAGCGTATGCAAAAGTACCAGCAGGTGGCCTCCAATAGCGCCGACGAGAAAGAAGAGGAGGACGAGGATGAGGAATCCGTAGGAGAAGCTCCTCCAGCGCTTAAACTCAAGCACTCAAGCAGCAGCGAAGCTACATCCTCGAGCAAGCGCACGAGTGTCAAGCTTCCAAGCAGCTTTGATAAGAAAGCAGACGAACAGACACCGGCTCCTTCTTCTACCAAGCGCACCAGTGTCAAGCTACCCAGTAGCCTTCCGGCGGCGCAGGAAAAGACTGCGCCGAAAAAGCTGCCGACCAAGATCGATTCTGGACTTACCTCCTCCTTTTCCTCCACTTCCTCCAAGGCCGATGCCTCCGTGGACGCCACGTCTCCTTCACGCAGCCGCACGACGTCGGTCTCGGACTTGCCCATGTCGAATGGCCTTGCCACGAACCCTGCCAACGAGTCGGAAGACGACTCCGCCGACCTTCGTCAGCAGCTTGCAGAGGCTCGTGAGAAAATTAGTCTCTTGCAGCTCCGCACCGAGTCCCTGCGAGAGGAAAACGAAAAGCTCACAGAGGCCAATGCGCATCTGAAGAAGGAGCTCGCCGTGCAGACGGCCAAGGCCCTCGAGTCTGACGAATGGTGCGCCAAGCTCTCGCAGGACCTCAAGAGTCTCAAAGTGTCGAGCCATTAATTCTCTCGTAATTATTGCACGCACAGTCAAGCGGTACCAACGCCCCGTATACCCACGCGCGCACAAGCGCTCGAATGTTTTTAAACGTTATAAAAAAGTTTTTATAAGGAATGGAAAAGTGGTATAGGCCTATACGAAAGTGAAGAGGTAGGTCTACCTAGGTGCGCGCTTCTACGCTGAAATGGAAGTTGCAATACAATCATAATGGTGGTCTTCCTGTCCATGGCTACGCTTGCCGCCGCGGCCTGCCATAATGCATCGCAGGCGGCAGGGATGAAGAGCGTGTACGCGATGTCGGTGATGCCGTCGGCGAAAGTGAAGCTTTTTCTTTTCCATTTTCCCCGTGGTCATTTTAGACAAAGGTACCTGGACGACCCGAGCGGCGCACGCGGTTGCTTGCTGGCCGAAAAGACCCGCTGCGGCGCGTCTTGAGCAAATAAGAACGAGTTTCATCGAGAAAGGCCTCAATCGTGTCCTTCATGTCATCAACAGGGATTGACTTGCTGCACAGCGTCAGAGAGATTCCCTGGTCCTTGATAATGTACCCAATGCCCACCCCATGCTCCGAAACTGGGCCAAAGCCGAAAAGTTTGAGCGCCGGATTGCCACAATTACTCGTAGACAAAATTGTCTCGCCGAGTGTGGCATATCCAGCCGAGGAAAAGATCTCGGGCACAGGCTCGTCCGGGTGCTGAAGCGCCCAGAGACACTTGAGCGCGTAGAGATGGCGATCGACGCCTTCGCCCTGGCTGCAGCGACGGGTCATTGCTGAGTGAGCCTTGGTTGCCTGCTCCAAGGCTTGCAACTTCTCCTCTGGAGAGACCTCAACGCTGTAGAACATCTCGACAAAGCGCTTGGCCTCAGGCGTGACGGGTCGCCCTGCTTCTGTCCGTCCAAGGAGAAAAGCCTTCGTCATGACTGACTCATACGCATTCGATAGCTCGCCCGTCACTGCATACAGCGCTGCCATCATGCTCATTTGCACAAAAGCGTCAGGACTTAGCTTTTGCGAAACGATGAAACGCTTCCCGTAGTCCTTGTACTCAAGACAGGCAATCTTGAAAGGCTCCACATAACGCACAAGTCGCTCCTGCGCGCTCGTAACGCTTTGCGAAAGAGCGTCGTCGAGCACGAAGTCGAGTTTGCGGGGCAACGTCGTGTATTCGGTGTCATCTTGGGCACCTTGCGTGGTGGCACTCGTGCTTTTTTTGGCGTCAAAACGGACACTTTTGAGCACACTCGGCACAGCCAGCTTGCCACTAATCGTTTGTGCGTATCGAATAATGTTGTCGCTAAAGACATCACTGACCATACGCAGAACAGAATGTCCGTCTGCCGGTGTGTGCTCAAAGTTGATTTGGGCAGACCCATTCTCGCAGACAATCACGCAGAGCTTGTCGTACCAGCGATTGAATACCGTTCCGCGCTGGACGCCGGCAGCGTCAACGACGCTGAGGCCGCGAAGACCGTTTGCCGACGTCTCTTGCGCCGTCGTAGGCGAGCAGTTGTCGAGGCAGACGACAAAGAGCGCAGCGTCGATGAGAGCCAGCGAAGAGGCATTATTTTCATCCTGAGCCTCCAGTTCTGCGCGAACTTCGCCCCACACCGCTCGTTCTTCACCAGTAAGGGCTCCGACCGAGGACGCCTGAGCCTTGCGAGCGTCCATGCACGCCGCGTTTGCGCGGATCCGCTCAAAGGTGCTTGCTAGGCTCTCGACAGAGCCCAAAAGGTCTCCGCTCGCGGTGACGACGTCAAAGTAGTAGAGCTGACCATGACACATGACAACAATGTGCGTCGAGTCTGTAAACGTCTCGATGCGATCCCCCTCGTCTCCACGGCCTGGAATGCGGGCACTGCCCAGGACTTTGCGATACTGCGACATGCAGAGCGGTGTCTTGCGCGCCATATCAACAGCCATTGTCTCGTTGCGCACGGCCTTGACGAATTTCAGCATCGAGAGCGTGAGATGCGCGGCGCGCTGGATCTGGTCGTTGCGAGCAGACGACGGATCGTCCTCAAGCACAAAGAACGGATTCACGTTCACCACGACAGGTACGAGATACTTGAGGTAGGCATCGTCCCAAAAGGTATCCACGTAGTTATCCTGGGTCTCCGCGTAGGCAAGGAGTTCCTCCTGGATGCCCGGGCCTTGGTCCTCCAGAAAGGCTTGCACAGCTTGTTCGGTTTCCGCCATGTCCTCGCTCGACAGCAGCGGTCTTACCGTGGCAAGAAAGCGCTCGCATGTGGCCTCGAGCGCCGGCACGGGCAGCTTGGGGAGCTCTTCCTGGTAGCGAAATGTCCCTTCCGCGGCCGCCTCGGGCTTCCGCGCGACGTGTGCATCCCCACGCGTCTGTGCGCCAGGCGCGGCAGCAGCGGCGGTCGCCTTGGTCGCCGCCATCGCTGGTCCCGCAGCATCTCGAGCCCGAGCCGCCGTTGCCGCCGCCGCCACCGGGGAGGCTGCTCGGCTGCTGCTCTTGCCGGCGCGCCCGAGGCGCGTGTTGTTCGCGTTGCCCATGCTGCTGGTCGCCGGCGATCCGGAGGATTGGTGTCTGCAGCAGCCGCTCTCTCCCGCGGCCCATCGTGGCCGGGAAGGTACAGAACCTCGAGTTGTTGTGAAGGAAGAGAAGGGGGTGTGCGACATCCAGGATGGTAGCAGCCACGGGCGACTTGGAGTTGTTTAGCAAGCAAGTGAGCAGGCGATGGAAACTCGCCCGCGCTGGGCCTCGCGACTGGCGGGATGATGCGAGTGCGGCAGCGAGTCCACTTGTCTCCGCCCGCCCGGTGATCGCGACCAAGCTCGCAACTTTTACTTTGGCTCAGGTTCTTGCGTTCGCGGGGCCAGAAGAAGCCAAGAGCGGACCCGCGCGCGCTAGAGAGAGAGACATTGATGGACGGACGGATGAACAGATGGAGGGAGGGAGGGAGGGAGGGAGGGAGGGAGGGAGAGAGGAATGAAGGGTATGATGAACTGAGCGCGACATGAGTCAACTCGTGGTATGGTCTCGATAGCTTGGTAATGCTGATGACGACTGCGATCGAAGCATTGTAGTTTCGCGGAGATCATGCCTCGTAATATGGATCGGCGTTGCCGACGAGAACGTTTTCTTTCCAGGATCGACGGTCGCCAAAAAAGAAAATGTTGGAAGCCCCTCGAGGCAAGCTCGAGTCGCCCTCGGCAGGCGAACGCATGACGCTCGGCGGCAGATTTTCGCAATTGTCGCCCAGACGACTGAGGTGCAAATAAGTGTCCGTGCCATACCCTTCGAGGGACTTGATGTCAAGGTCTCCACCGAAATAACGAGCGTAAAGTCTGCTGAGTGGTAGACCGACACCGTATCCCGCAAGAATGGGCGAAGTTCGACCATCCGCGAGAAGCTCGTCCTGGATTCGGGGATCTTTGGCCGTGGAGTGCAGGTAGCTCCAAATCAGAGGGAGTTTGGGTCGCGCAATGCCACCTCCACGATCGCTTACGCGAATGGCCACGTCGTGCGGGCCCTCTACAATGGTCACCTCGATGGGCGACAAGTGATCCTCGTCGTCAACGGGCCCTTCAAATTCGGCAACGGCACGAAAAGCGTTTTTCAAGACTTCACCCAGCATGTAGCGAAGATGGCCTGGTACATATGTAAAGGTGATGTCCTCGTCCGTGTCGAGGTCGCCGTTGCACTCCATCTCAACGGACTTGCGCATTTTTTTTCGATGGAGCTGACGGCATTCTATGCGCGGGGCCACGCCGTGTATCCGCTCGCAGAGCATGGCCGCGTCGAGGGCCGCGTCTTGAAGGATCTCGACTGGCTTGCAGCGACTTTGAATAATTCCCGCATAACCTGGCTGGGTTTCGCGGCTGGTAATGTGATGCTCGATGAGGAAGCGGAGACCAATGCGAGCAAGATAGAAACGGTTGAGCACGGTATCCACGACACGTTGGTCGTCAAGCGAAAAGCCCTTGAGGTTTGCACGAACTTCGAGGACGCCTCGCGAGGTCGTCTCAATAACCTCGTTATGATCTTGCAATATGAAGCGGAGCATGTCCGAGAAGTCTTCCTCGTCCTCCTCGGACTGCGGAAAGGGGGATTCTGCGACGCGGTCGAAATAGTCCTGGTACCACCCGATGACGCTCTTAATGGGCGTTGTGTATGGCAGTCCTAGCGGCAGCTGCTCGAGCTCGACGACGCGCTGCGCGATACGAATTTGGAGTTCGTTGTGAAGAAACTGCGCGTTTCGCAAGCGCTGCGTCTTGTCGCCATACGAGGCCTTGCCAAAGCGAAAGAGGTTCTCCAGGCTCACCGGCGTCGCCTTGAGCCGCGCCATCTTGCGCAGGTACGTCACGTAAGGTGGCGGTGCTCCCGCGCCATTCTCACCAGCGCTCATCCATCGCCGAGGCTGCCACCTTCGCGCCACCCGTGCTCGCGCGCGATCCGCAGCTCTGGCGGTCGCCTGCTTCCCCGTGAGCATCTTCCCAGCCGGAACGAACCGAGGCCGATCGATCGATCTGGTCTGATCTGATTGAGGATGGATGGATGAATGAATGAATGAATGAATGAATGAATGGTTTGATAAAAGGATTGGTTTGATGAATCGATGACGCCGCACACATCTTTGCCTGCACCCACGCGCTTGCTCACGCGCCGAACAAATTTCTGCGTGAGAGAGGGTCACGAGCTTCTTGATCAAGGTGAGCCGGTGATGGACAAAGTGAAAGCGAGTGGCGAGGAGATTGAAGAGCGAGCGAGATGACCTCGACATCGGTTCGGGTCCGGGTCTCCGGGAGAAAAGAGAGTGATAATTCATGATTTTACAGCGGGAGGACAACTGAGACCGCCGGCGGGTGCTCGCAAAGGTCACACAGAAGGGTTTGACTGCCTTTCTCTTTTTTAGTTTAGGCAGCCATGCGGCCGGAGCGGCGACGCGGCCGCACACCTTTGACGGCCTCGTCGTTGCTGACACCGTCTTCATCTTCGTCGCCGGGATGTGCAGACTCGTGGGCTCCTACACCGCTCTCGGAAAATAAGGCGTCCCCTTGCGGCCCCGTACGAGAGGCCGTTCGACCTGTCTCGGAGTCACTTGCGGCAAAGAGATTCTTTTCAATCTCGCGAGCACTGACATCATCATCTTCTTCTTCTTCTTCATTTTCGTCTTTGCCATCATTCACGACCTTGCGGCGTTTGCGCGCAGAAGAAGTCGATGTGGAAGACTGACGAGATTTTGGCGTACGGCGTTTGGAACTTTGCGACGAGGCTGCAGAGCGACGACGAGAAGCTGAAGAGGACTTGGACTCGTTCTTTTCCTCCATGTCACTTTCTTCTGCCTCGTCGTCATCATCGTCGTCATCAGCATCATCATCGTCATCATCGACAACGACGTCCCCATTCTTGTCACTCTTTGCGCCAGTCTGCGTCCGGACGCCCAGTGCCGCCTCGAGATCACGGAACGCAGCACGTCCACGTTTCACGAGATTCTCGTCGAGATCTCCGTTGGGCTCGTCTTCGCTCAAGAGGAGTTTCATGATTGCACTGGCCTGCGAGGTGCTCTCATTGATCTGCGCTGACCAAACTTGACGAACGTCATGGAGCTGATGTGGCTTGAGAATGCGCACAAATGGCACCAGCAGTGCGAGAAAGCCCACGCGACCGAGCGAGGCATTGTCGTCGGTGGCAGCGAGGGCAAAGGCAAAGTCCTCCTCCAGCGCGGCAATGAGCGGCGGCGCCATGCGTTCGGGGCAGTTGTGCGCACGAGCGGAAATTTCCCTGGCTAGAGAGGCAGCTCTCGCGGAGAGTCCCTTTTCATCGCCCTCGTCATTTTCGTCCTCCTCGACGCGACCGTTTCCGTCCTTGTCTTGGGCCAAGAAAGAAACGCGAAGAGCCTCGTGCTGCATCACCATGAGGGACTCGGTGTCAGACTTGCGGGCAGTGTTTTGAAGAACGTCAGCGGCATCATCAAGGTCCTTGTTTCCGTGTCCTGCTTGCGCGACCAAGTAGCCGGCGAGGGCACTGCCAGAATAGAGAGCGCTTCGCACGGCTGGGGCGACGAGCAGTCGCTGCATTTCCATGCTCGGTTGCTGCCGGCTTCCCGCCTTGGCAGCACGATCCACAAAGCTCCGCGTGGCTGCATCTGCGGCCGCAACAAGAGGCTTGGATGGTCGCCACGCAAGTGCGTGCAGCGCAGTGGACTCCAGACGTCGCGCGCAAAGAACGCGCATGTCCATCAAGGTTGCAATTGCTGCTTGCTGCAACTTGCGCGGGCTATCGTACGTGTCGAAAACGTGCTCCAGGACACGCGCAATTGCGTCGCGACGTCGCACAACATCCGCACAAGCACTTTCGAGCTCCTCCTTGTCGTCACAGGCAGACGCAGCTGCGCGAAAGGCCGCGACAAGGTCCAGCTGAAGCGCCACGAGTCCATCTGCGAGGAGCACGGCCTCCTTGCGCCCGCACGTGCAGAGGGCATTGCAAACATTGTTTTGCGTCTCAATCTCCAGCGGCTCCGTTTCGGCATCGACCCGAAGTAGCATTCCAATCCTCCGCACGCCATTCGCTAGCGCCGTCCAGGTTTCCTCGTCGGCCGCCCCGTCCTTGAACTGCTCTCCGGCTTTGGCGATGCTTGCGTGCACGCTTGTGCGCATCTCGGCCAGAATCGTATTGGCTTCCTTGCCCACGGGGCTCGTCTCGCTCGATGCGAGCACTCCAGCGAGGATGCGGCCAGTCTCCAACAGCAAGACAGGATCCATGTGCTGTAAGAAGACTTGCGAGAGCGACTTGGTGAGTTTGGCGAGTTTCTTGCGCTGCGAATCGCGAGTGTACAGAGCAAGATCGAGCTTGGCGCAAAGCGGGATGAGGTTGCGCAACACGGCTGGCTCTGCCCGGAACGTAACGACGAGGTCCGTGAGGGATCGCTCAACTGCCTCGTGAAGAGACCGCGCCATATCGGCGGCGTCCTTTTTGGCAGCAGCAGACAGACTCTTGCGTCGGTTTCCGCCGCGCGCTGACTTGCCTGTCGCTCCAGAGTGCTCCGGAATGCAGTCCGAGGCCGCACGAATGATTCCTGCCAGCGTCTGAGCACGGAGCGCGCCAAGATTTCCCGAAACGTTGTTCTCGCCGTAGCTCTGCAGCATGTTGCACTGCGCCTCCCAATTACGCAAAAAATCGCACTCAGGTAGCGCCCAAAAGGCTTGCACAACCTTGGCAAGAATCTCGAACGGCAAAATGCGTGGCCTGGCAGCCATTTCCCTCAATTCCTCGTACCCAATATCGCTGTCAATGTCGTCGTCAATGTCGTCGTCAATGTCGTCGTCGTCGTCGTCGTCGTCGAGTTCATCATCGTCTTCCTCCATGTTGCCATCATCATTGTTGTCTTTGTCGGTTGAAGCGCGTTTGCTACCTTGACGCGACCCTGCGAGGTTTGCGAGAAGCTCGAGCAAGCTCGCAAGCTGCAGACGCGCCTGCGCGAGGCCGGCAGCCCCCGTTCGTGCCGACCCGCTCGCGCCGGCATCACCAACAAGCTCGGGCCGGCTTTTGAGCGCAAATTCCGCAGCAGCTAGTCTCACCCCAGCAAGGCTCTCCTCGGCAGTATCCATGTAGCAGAGACAGCGCTCAACGGCCTGCTCGGTTGACATTTCGACGCTTTTCCGGTTGACTTCGAAAATGGCAGAGACCGCCCGAATCGCGGACTCGATAACGCCCGCGTTCACATCAGACAGGAGAGGTCCCCCGAGCTCGTCGGCTAGGGATCTGGAGGCCCAGTCACTCTTTTTCTTCAAGAGGCTCTGGTCGGAGCGCTTCCGATCCGCCGCATCGAGCTCAAGGTCCTGTGCCGGACCTGCGGAAAGCATGCACACCCTCCACACCTCGCACGCCTTCTTGCGAACTGCAGGGCTACGGTCGCTTAAAAGTCGGTCCACATGAACACGAGCAATCCAAATAAAATGAACGGGGTCCTGCTGCATGAAAGCCTCGATGACGTGCAACGAGGCGAGGCGAACTTCCTCGTGAATATCCTTGCACCTGTTGTTCACCTTGCTGTGAAACATGCCATTGAAAAGCTGTTGCGCCATGCCATTGAGACGCTTGAGGGAGGCGGTCATGCGGAGGCATGAGGTTGCCAAATCGGCCACCGGCTTCTGCGACTTACTTGCAGCGGAAGCGATCGCTTCGAGTGCCTTGTCGATGGGCGCGGTGGACAAGAACTTGCTTGTGGGCTCGAGAAGCCCAGCAAGGGTCCTTTTTAGGTCTTTGATGAGCTTTTCCATTGGAGAGGCACGCTTCACCTTGCTAGCAAGCTGCTTGACCACTTTGAAGAGTTTGACGAGTTCGGCATTGAAGAGACTGAGAAGGGCTTTGCCGAGGTGGGCCGCAGTTTCCACAGCCGTGTGGCGAAAGGAAAGCATGGGACCCACGGAAAGAGCAACGACTGAGCGCACAAGCGCGGGAAGCACTTGGTAGAAGGCGCTTGAGTCGTCGATGAGGGAGAGCGTCGTGTCGCTCTCTGCGATGAGTGCTTCCCAGAATCGCGCAAATTTGCTGGGAAATTGCTTCCAATGTTGCAAAGGGTACTTGTCGAAGAAGCTTTTGCGATCAGAAGCAATGTCGCTTGCGATGTCGTCGACTTCATCCTTTTCGACTTCAACAATATCGTTCTCATCGGGATCCTCGTCTTCGTCGCGAAGGGCCGAGCGTACCGTGTCGGCGGGGGTTCCGGCGCACTCTAGCAAAAAGCCTACGAGTTTGACGGAGATACTTTCTGGCGTCGATGACTCGTCCTGGACGATTTCGCGCACAAGTTGAGTGATGGATACGCCGTCATCTGCGAGAGCGGCGAGGATCTCGCCAAACTCCATCGTTTCGGCGCCATTCTTGCTTTTTTTGCCCCGGGACTTGGACGTCGACTTTTTCGTTTTTGTCTTGGCGCTACTTTTGCTGCGAGACTTTTGCGAGGTCTTTGTCGTCTCTTGCTCACTATCGTTTGCAAAATCGTCGTCCTCGGAGCTTTCTCCCTCGTCCCCTTCAGCTGCCACGCGCTTTGAAGGGCCTGCCACAAACCACGTGGTCGCAGTGCGTTTGCGCGCAGATCTTCTCTCCGATGAGGTCATTGTCTTCAAGCGTACGTACGCACGCGTCCGTCCGGGCGTGCGTGCGTACGCGCAAGCGAGCAAGCGAGCAAGCGAGCAAGCAGTCAGAGCTTGAGCTCGTCTTGCGTTCGTTAGGTTGTCCTCGCGTGTCCAAAGTGCTTGCTCGCCGCGCGATGGAAGCCTTTGCGCTCCAGTGCAGAGCAGCACGGCAAGGCCTCAAGGGCGGCCGATATGCGTGCGCGGCAGGTGGTCGCGAGCGCGGCGGATCTCGCCTCGTCCGCGTCGCTCGCGCTCCGGTCGCGATCTGCTACTGCCGACGGGCGCCTCGCGTTGCCGTCGCCGCGGTTAGGCAGACGCGGCCTATTTTTGTAAATAGGCCTCTTCATTTTTTCCCCCTCAGGCTGCGAAGCGAAGACTCTGACTTGGCTTGGCGATCTTTTCTTATCTCCTGACGCGCGTGGCTTCGACGCGGTCCGCAGGCAGAACTCGGACAAAGCGCGAGCGACGATGCAGGCGAGGAGCGTGCTCGGCGGCGCGGCGCGCGCGGTGATTCTGGCTTTGGCCCTTTGCGTGCTGTTCGTGGCGCCGGACGGCGCGGAAGGACGTGTTATCGAGCTCGGAGAGGAGAACTTTGAGCACTTGACGCAAGCCGCGACGGGCGCGACGACGGGTGACTGGTACGTGTGAAGGGAGGCGAAGGGGGACTCGTGCGAGCGGCACGCTTATTTTTACGTGAACGAATGCGAGGCGCGCAGGTTTGTCAAGTTTTATGCCCCATGGTGCGGCCACTGCAAGCGCATGGCGTCAGCATGGAAAATCTTGGGCGAAGAGCTCCTTGGCGAGATCAACGTGGCAGAGGTGAATGCTGAGAATAATAAAGCCTTGGCGCGCCGTTTCGAGATTAAGGGATTCCCGACCCTCCTGTACTTTCATCAGGGCACGATGTACAAATTTCGGGGAAAGCGCGACGTCGAGACCATGGCCGAGTTCGCCCGATACATTGCCGAGCACCGCACGGGTCCGGAAGACGTCGAAGGCGTCCCTGTTCCTGCCGAAGCCTCTTTTCTTGCCACGAATGCTGCTGTGTACGATCACATGATCATGACCTTGCGCGATGAGCCACTCAAGGCTGCGTTGGCAGCCCTTGCCGGCATTCTGGTTGGCGCTGGAGCCGTCTATGCCGTCTTCAGGCAGCGCGACACGAATTCAGAGGTGCCTGCTGCCAAGAGAGGCAGGCGAGGTGCAACAAAGATGGACAATAAGAACGAAGCCACAGCCGAAAAGGAAGCCGCTGCATCGGAAGCTAAAAAGACCAAATAGTTTGACGTTCCTTTTTCTTGACTATCACTTCGGAATCCCCGAAATGAGTTTGTCGAATATGATGCAACGGGTAGGAAAACGAAACAAGAATTGGTTGTCATTTCATAAGCATCAGGTAGAATCAATGCGTTCATCAAATTGCAGCCCGGTCCAATGTCGCGTGGCCAGGGCTGTTTTGACACAGGAAAAGCCACGAAACGCACCTTTTCAATTTTGAAACGTAAGGAGCGAGACCAACCGTGACGTCCATGTATGTAAAGGAATAGACCTCGACAGGGAAAACTGCTATATCGTCTTCGTCTTCTTCTTCGTTTTCTTATCTTATCTTTGCCACCCTTCGATCTGATTCCATATCTTTCCTTTTCACCGTCGCTTCTACCGCTACAGTCCTCACCATGGAGCATGCACGAACTCCACCTAACAGTAATCTTCTTTACTGTTAGTACGTGCCGACCTTCCCTGGCCGATCATTGCCTTGCCAGCTCTCTTATTACATGGTTTCACTGCCAGCATAGATACGTAGATCACATCCACCCTGGCCCTCCCCTCCCTGACCTCGCCCGTTTCGCGCCCTCGCCGAGCACGGCGCCGCTCCTTCAAGTTCCAGCCAGAGAGAGCCCTGCACTTTTAGCGGCGCCCCGCGTGGCCCAACTTGGCCCCGCGTGGCCCAGCGCGGCCCGAGCCGCCCAGCCCGCCGCAGACGCAGCTGCAGACGCAGCTGCAGTCGCATCCATCCCTCCTCGCTCGCCGCCGCCCGGGCCGCGCGTTCTTCGCGGCCGCGGCCCCCTCGCCGCCCTCGACCTCGTCCTCCTCCTCCTCCTCCTCCTCGCCCGGCGGCGTCTTCTCCATCGCCATCTTCTTCTCCAACCGCATCTCGTCTCCATCGCCACATCTGATCATCTCGTCTTCATCAACATCGCCATCGTCGTCGCCTCCTGCCGTCGTCCCGGTCGTTATCGTCCCTCGCGCCGAGCCAGGCGCCGCGATTCCAGCCGCGCAGCGGTCGCAGCGCAGCGCGGCGCGGCGCGGCAGAGCGGAGTCGCAGTTCCTGGCGGCCAGGGCGCAAGGCGGGGCAGAGCAGAGAGCAGAGCAGAGAGCAGAAAGCAGAGGGCAAGAAGGAGAGCGGGAGAAGAGCAGGGAGAAGAGGGCTCGCGTGCAACGGCCAGGCGCGGGCAGGGAGCGAGGGAGCGAGGGCGCGGCAGACCCGCTCGCGACGCCTGCGCGCGGCGGAGCCCGAGCGAGCGAGCTCGGCGTGCGCCCGGCGAGCGGCCGCCTGCGCGCGGAGAGAGGAGGAGGCGGCGGCCGGCGACGGACGCAGCAGCAGCGGCGGCGGCGGCGAGCAGGATGAGCGAGTCGACGAACATCCGCGTGGCGGTGCGGATCAGGCCGCTCCTGTCCAAGGAGAAGCTGGAGCGATGCAGCGAGTGCGTGCGCCCGCTGAGCGAGTCGGAGCTCGTCATGATGGGCAAGGAGAAACAATTCACCTTTGACCAAGTCTTTGGTCAGACCTCGCACCAGCACGAGATCTATGCGAAAAACGTATCGCCCCTCGTCAGAACACTCTTTGACGGCTACAACGCTACCGTCCTGGCATACGGCCAGACCGGGAGCGGCAAAACTTACACCATGGGCACATCCACAGACTCGCTCGTCGATGACGACGACAGTAAGCTCGGCGTCATTCCGCGCGCCATGTCGGAAATCTTTGACATCATCGAAGAAAAAAAGGCCGCGAACCCAGGCGCAGAGTTCTACCTCCGGGTGCAGTTTCTGGAAATCTATGGCGAGGACATTCGCGACTTGCTTGACCCGGCAGGGTCCTCAGAGGGCAAGGTGGTCAGCGTGCGCGAAAGCGAAAAGGGCATGGAGGTCTGCGGCGCCGTGGAGGAGTCCGTCAAGTCTACGGCTGCCATGTACGAAGCACTCGAACGCGGATCCCTCTGTCGCACCACGGGCAGCACGGAGATGAATGTACACTCCTCGCGCTCGCACGCAATCTTCACCATCATCATCGAGCAGCACTTGCCCGTGGCCGCGGACTCCACATCGGCTGGGGGGGATAACAGTTCCGCGGACCCAAACCAGCAAAAGGAAGAAAACCCCGCCGCGGAAAGCGGCGAGAGCACCGAGGGCGAGACCGCTGCTAGCAATGGCGAGTCGGCCGCCGGCGACGATGTCGAATACCGTATTGCCAAATTCCATTTTGTGGACCTTGCCGGCTCTGAGCGCGCCAAACGAACCGGCGCCACGGGAACCCGTCTCAAGGAAGGAATCAACATCAACAAGGGTCTCCTGGCCCTAGGCAACGTAATTTCTGCCCTCGGCGACGAAACCAAGCCAAAAGGCACGCACGTGCCATACCGTGATTCCAAGCTCACGCGCATGTTGCAGGACTCCCTCGGTGGCAACAGTCGCACCCTGATGATCGCCTGCGTATCGCCTGCTGATGCTAATTTTGAAGAAACCCTCAACGCCCTGCGCTACGCAAATCGTGCTCGCAACATCAAGAACAAACCGATCGTCAACCGCGACCCAAACTCGTCACAGATTGCGACGCTCAAGGCACAGATCCAGCAACTCAAACTGCAACTCTACGGGAACGGCGGGCCTCAACAACAGCCACAAGATCAGCACTCAATGCAAAACTTCCAGCAGCAACAGCAGCAAGGTTTTGGCGCGGGCATGGGCTTTGGGGCTTTCGGCAACGGCGAGGAACTCTCGCACGCCCGCCAAGAGCTCGAGATGGCGCGCATGCGAGCCGACGGCGCCGACGCGCAAGTTCTCAAACTCACCGACGCGCTCGAGCGCGAAAAACGGTCGCGCTCCGAAGTTCAGGAAAAGTACATTATGGCCGCTGCCCAGGTCGATTTTTACAAAAGCAAGTTCGGCGGCGAGACCGGCGAGGCCAAGGACATTGAGCTTGACGAAGAGGCCATCAAGAGCAATGCGCAATACTTGCGTAAAATCGAAGAGCTTCAGCGACAGCTCGAGACCAGCGACGGCCAGCTCTCCCAGGCACGCAAAGAGCTCAAAACCCTCCAGAGCGAGTTCACCTTTGCAGACTCTCTCGACGAGGTCGAAAAGGAAATCGTACGCAACGCGCGCATTCGTCGGAGCCTCGAGGGCTTTCACGGCGCCGGCAAGGGCGGCGGCGCCGTCGCCCGCTCGGGTCTTGATGAAACCACCGACATGGACGACGACGAAGACGACGATGACCTCGACGACGACGAAGGTGGCCATGCAGACGACTTTGATCCCCACGCCCTCAGCGCCGAAGACCTTGCGGCGGATCCCTCGCTGCTTGAGGTGAACGAGGACGACGACGAAGCGACCCGGGAACTCAAGGAAAAGTTCCAGAAAACTCAGGATAGCTATCGCAGCATGGTACAGAGCTACGACGTGACCCTGCGCTCCAAGCAGATGATCATGAAAAAGGTCGTCGAGGAACGCAAAAAGTTCGAGGCCATGAAGGCTCACTACGAGGCGAAAATGGCAGAGATGAACGCCGAGGTCCTGGTCACGCAGCAGCAGCGCGACGCTCTCGATTGTAAAATCAAGGAACTCGAGACGAAAAAATCCAGCGAGGCGAACAAGACCCAAATCACCAAGCTCCGCCTTCAGCTCAAGGACAAGATGGAGCGCCTCAAAAATCTGGAAAAACAGGGCAAGCAGCTTGCAGACGCCAAGCGCATGGCCAGCAAGTGGCAAGTCAAGGAGCAAAAGATCCAGCGTGAAATTGACAGCATGAAAAAGCAAAAGGTCGAATACCAGCGCCGCATGGAGGAGAACGCCAAAAAGTACCGCGAAGAGGCGCAGCAGCGCAAGCAAGAGATTGCTCGTCTCCGCAAGCAGCAGCGCGTCCTTGCGCAGGACAAGCAAAAGCTCCAGATGCGAAGCACACGCGACGAGCGTCTTCTCCGTCAAAAGACCGAGCAGGTTACGGCCATGCAGCGCAAGTTGCGTCAGGCGCAGCGACTCACGTCCTTCAACAAGCAACTCACCGAAAAGGAGCGCAAGCAGCGCAAGCTCCTCGACAAGTGGGCCCGCGAGCGCATCAAGCACGACGAGGAACTCGAGCGTCTGCAGCGCTCTCTTTCCAAAAAGCAAGCCGCGATCGAGCGCAAAGAACAGCTTTGCCGCGAACTCGAGGATCGCAAGCGTGCCGCCGAGCAGCGCGCAAATGTGGCAGAGAAAAGCGCCGCTCAAGCTCTCAACGCTGTCGGGTCCACACCTGATCCAAGCCCTGCTGCCGCTCGTGGTCGGAGCGGTTCGACGTCTGCCGTGGTAGCTCAACCGCCCCAAACGTCTGCGGCGACACCGGTGGCGGCTTCGTCGACGCCAACGGGCCCGGCCGAAAAGCAAAGCCTTCGCTCCTTCTTTGTCAGCACCAAAGATAGTGCAAGCAGTAGCGGCGGTCCGCTGCGGTCGAGGTCGGCATCTGCCGCCGCAGCAGCCTCTGCTTCTGCCAATGCTGCGAAAATGACACCCGAGGAAATGGAAGCTGTCGAAGAACTCGAGCAGCGCCTTGAAGCTGCAGAGTACGAAATCATCTTTCACAAAAAGCAGTGCGAAGCCGCGGCCGCCAAAATCGGCGATGTGGGCAAGGACGCCGGCGCGGATGCCGAACCTGCAGCAGGGGCGCCAGCCGCCGCCGGGGCCAAGCGGGATGCTGCACAGGCCGGGCAGCAGCGCGAATCGGCTTCCAAGCTTAGTAACAAGGACGAATCCTTCGCGAACATCTTTCCTGTCGAGCTCACTTCGCTCGAGGAGGCCAAGTCGGTCTTCCAGGAGCTTTTGCAAATGTACGTTGATGCGAAGCGATCCAAGTCTCAGCTCAAGCAAACCATCGAGCGTCTCAAACAGCAGGCGTATGTCGACGAGTCGCGTTCTCGCCGGGATCTTCAACAGCGTCGCAAGTCTCTCATGCCGTCCTCGGCTTCTGCCTCCGGCACCGTCTCTTCGCCGGCCTCATCCATTGCGGGCACCCCGGCGTTTACACGGCATTCCATGGGCCATGCAGGCTCGCCCATGGCCGCTGCAGCAACGCCCATCACCGCGCGCGTACTGCAGGATAAACTCGGCGAGTCCAGCGAGCTCTGCAATGTCCTGCTCAAGGAAAACCAAAAGCTTTTGGGAATCATCAAGGAGAATGGCATCCGCGTAGACCCAGGTCTTGAAGAAAACCTCAACGAAGCCAAGCTGCGTGCTCTCGAGGACCAAGTCCGCCAGCTGCAGGTTTCGGGCTCGTCGTCGGCGCTCTTTTCTGCTCGGGATACAGGCCGCAGGTCAAGCCTTGGGGCAAACTTTGCCAGTATGGCTAGCGCGATGCTTGCGACCCCGCAATCGCAGCAGGCGCAATCGCAGATGCTGGCCCAGACTCCGAACGATGCCGAAATCGCTGCGGCCCGCCGGGCAGCGGAGCGAGCAGACATTCTTCACGAAGAGCAAACCGCGTTGAACCAGCAACGCACCCCAGGGGTCTTTGATCGCCTCTCCAACACGCAAAATTTTACGGGAATCCACAAACGCAAGATCATTGACCAACAAACTCGCGAAAACACCTTGGACGAGCTTGTGATCAAGCCCATCACCGAGCTCGAAGTGGACTCTCTCCAGCTCACAGACGCACATCCCGAGTCCACAGTAGATGGCATGACCCTCAACCCGGCTGCGCTGGCCGAGATACAACGCAAGACGAATGGGCGCAGCACTAGCCCTCGTGCAAGTCTCGAGGGCACCGGGCCCGGGTCTGGGTCTGGGTCCAATAGGGTGGGCAGCCCGCGCGCAGGACGACGCAGCTCGAACGAATCCGGTTCAGGTTCACCATCGTTCACCCGGATGACTGAGTCGTACTCGAATCGGTGCGCGCAAGAATCCAAGTTGCGCGCCGCGCGGTCTCGGGAGTCAACGGGATCAGTTGGGAGCGCCTCATCCACGATGAGCACCTCGAACCCCAAGTCAGCTACCGCCGCTGTCGCAGGAGTTGTCGCTCCCCCAGCCCCAGCTTTGGCGTCTGCTTCTGGATTGGGTACCAGCGGGGGGGAGATCAAGAATGGAAGCGGCACTTACCGTGCGGAGGTTGGCGGCCTGTACAGAAACAACGCCACCTCGGGCACGGGGTCTCGAAGCAATGGTCGCGCTCGCCAGCTTGCCTGGGAATCGCAAAAGGCCAAGCCTGGCTCAGCTGACGCAAGTGCCAAGCCAGGCAGCGGAAATACTCGTAGCGGATCCCCAGGCACACCCGAGGACAATCCTGAAAAGGAGAACACGTCGGACGATGCCGTAATCGCAGGCGGGGCCATTCTTGCGAGCGCGAAACCCATTCACGAACGACTCGCCGATCCAAAATACTACACTGGCGTCCAGAAACAAAAAGCTCTCGGATCTGACGCTGGACCCGGTGGAGTTCTCTCCTCTCCGGGCGCCAGTACAGCTGTGGGCCAGGCCTTCACGGCCAGCAGCGCCCAAGCGAGCGCCCAGGCGAACGCCACGGCGGCCCAGCTGCGCAAGAGGCTCGCGCAAGAGCGAGCGCGCCGTAAAAAGGTCACAAACTAGCTGACACGATCGCAAACTAGCTACCACGATAGTAGTAGGAGTAGTAGTATAGTATTTCACCCACTCAACCAACGAATTGAAGTAAACATCGTACCACGTAGTCATCCTATGACTGACTTATATCTGGCTTCTTCCCTTTTCCTTCGCGCTCGCGTCAAGCACTGCACCGCAAAGAGCTCTGTGTCGTGTCGAAGACTCGCAAGTGGTGTGCGCGCGCATCGGCTGTCCAGGTCAAGTTCTTGTAGGATACATGGCAAACTGTTGAGAGCTTAGGTCCAAAAGCCAAAACGGTTATCATTGTTACCACTATACTGATCATCCAGAACCTCTTCGCACGCACTGCCGATACAATGACAAGCGAGGCAAGCGCGGCGGCCAGCGTGGACGGGTCGTGGCGAGGTGCCGCCTCAGCCAACGCCTCTGCCAGCGGTACCAAGGCATTCTCATCCCCCCGGCGCGGCGAGAGAGCCTTCGAAACGCAAAATGGCGACCGTGGCGGCTCACCGACGGCTCCAAGGTCGCGGAGGCCGTCGTCTTCGTCTTTGCCTGCTGCAGCAGGAGACCAAGTCCCGCCGCTCCCGCCAACAACGCCCACGCAGGGACGCGTGCGCGGGAGACAAGCAATGGGAACGCCTTCGCAATCAGGTCCGCCGCCGACAACGCGCAAGTTCTCCTTTTCGTCGAGTCTTCGAGCAGGCTCCGGCAACGCTGCTCTCCAGCGGGAGCGTGCCAAGTGGAACGTCTGGGTAGGTGCTGCTCGAGAGCGACACATTGATCCGGCGACGCTCGTTCGCGAAGTCGTTGACGCACGCCTCACGTTTCCAAGCTCGGTGATCTCGCGACGAGATTGCGGCGAGCTCGTCCGACGTGTAGTCGACCTGGAAGACACAGAGACCGGTGGTGGCGCTTCAGCGCGGCTTGTAAGCTACTTCTCGCAGCGAAAGCACATTGAATTCAATATAGACGCACTCGCAGTTGTGGTGCCCTCTTTGTTGAGAGAGGTGCGCGCCAGTCTCGTGTCGCCTGACCAATGCCTGGACGCCTTGCAGGCCCTCTCGTATGTTCTCTTTTCTGACGGTGCGAGATGCTCAGCATTCGAGGAAGAGATTGTACGCACGCTCGTTGATGATGTTCTCCGTGCAGACAATGCGGATCTCGCCTGTGCTGGAGCTGCCTTTGGGTGTTTGGGGAACTTATTGCAACGAAAAGCTCTTTTGGATGCGCAAGCTCCAGAAGTCGCTCAGCTAGCCTTGCGGTCCATATCGTTGCTGCTCGAAGAGGCCTGGGATACGCCCGCGACAGTAGCAGTAGGGCAGCATCCTTTGGCAATAGAGAACACAAGAGACAGTCGATTGCAGAAACTAAAAGTGCTCCAGGCAGCCTTACGCGTCGTACACGGATGCCTTCTCGCTTTTGGCGCAGAGTCCTTGCAGACCAAACTCCACTGGTTTGCAGGCGCTCTCACACGGGTCGTTTGCGAAACCATGCAGGTATGCAAGACGGAGAAACGCCTCCGACAAGGCGAGGCGTCAGCGTCGGAATCGGAGATGTCAGACTCGGATATGGAGCGAAAGTCAAGCTCCTCAAGAGTTCTCAAGCAGCTGGAAAAGATTCGTTTGGCCGCTCTTGATCTCCTTGATGCACTTTGCAAGTTTGATCGAAAACTCATGCAGACGCAGTGGGAGCGCCTTTTACCGCAGCGAAACGGAAGCGTTCTCAACCTCAAGGCCCCACATCTACTTACAGTCCTGCTTTTCGACGCGCAGCCTCGCGTACGCTGCGCTACCTTCCGGGTCGTCTCTGCTCTATTTGCAAACTCGCCCGTGCGCGTCTGGCTCTCGCAGCCTCGGCCTGCTGGCAAAGCGAGTGCCTTTGTGCCTATGAGCGTGAAAATTTCGCGCATTGTCGAAGAAGTCTTCTATGCGCTTGGCCGCGTGCTTGGTGGCCAGGAAAGCAATCCAACAGCTCTCGAACAGGCCCATCAGTGCGCAGTGACGGTGCTTCGTGCCGTCCCCTTTGAGGTCCGAGGTAACGAAGGCTTTTTCTTGACTCCATTTCTGCAGGGCTGTGCTGGCCCGCTCACTGCGCGACTTGCAGACGCAAAAGTGCCCGAAAAGGTCAGATTAGCTGCTGCTGCAACATGCGCGGCCCTTGTCAGCGCGCCAAAGGCCCGACTCGAGAGTGTTGCAACATTCACGACCACCCATCTGATTCCAGCGCTCGAGCAAGTCGATCTCGCTGCAAATGAGTGGTCCATGCCCCTTGTGGGTGCTATGTGCGAGCAGTACGCTCGAGAAGTAAGTCGCGGCACGCTATGGGATGCGACGCACCGCGTTCTGCTTCAGTGTTTTGCTTCCCGTCTCCCTTCGAGTCGACGCGCGGCCGTAGGGTTAGTCGAGCGCATTTTGCGCCGAGACAAGGTGAGTGAGCCGCCAATCACTTCGGCATTGGCTGGATGGAACGAGGTTCTCTCGGTGCACTTGCCTCGCGCATTGCGGGACCCAGATCCCGATGTTCGCAGCTGCGCGGCAGTTTGCGTTTCAGAGATCCGCACCGAGGGGTGGGCACTCGTGTCGGACGCGCAGCGTCGCGAATGCGTGAGCGGCATTCTCTCAGCGTATGGAGGCAAAGAGGAGACACAGCGCGCGACGCTAACGGCACTCGGCGCCATGGCTCTCGTTCCTGAATTTCGAACACCCGTTTTCATGCGAGATGGTGTGCCTCTTCTTCTTGTCGCACTCGAAGCATCAAATCTTCAGGTACGCGCGCGAGGGGCGCTTGCACTTGCAAATATTGTCTATGAACCAGATCGGGCCTCGCACCTCGATCAGCTTATTGCTCCCGATACTCGCTGCGCTCTTACCGAGGCATGTATCACTCATGTGCCAGACCACGACAAGGTGGCTGCTCCGTGTCTGCGAGCCTTGGGGGCGCTTTACGCGGGCTTTGCAACCTCGCTATCCGACAACGAAGACGGTAATGGAAGCCAAAAAGGTAGCCTTGGCGCACGCGTCGCACATGCTCTGCTCGAAGGAGCAAACGGCAAGGGCGAGGCTTCGGCGAAGGTGCGATGGAGCGCGTGCGCTTCCATCGGTCTGGTGTTGAGTCGTGGAACCGATAGTACGAGACAACGAGACTTTGTCGAGGTGCTGGCAGATCAAGCTGCCCAGAACGATAACTTTAAAGTTCGCATTGCCGCAGTGACCGCATTGCATGAGGGAATTCGTGCCTTGCACGCACGAAGCGATCTGCGTGCCGTCGTGCGAGAGACCCTCGGGCCTGCGCTTCTCTCGCTCGTTAATGCACGCGGCATGGTCGACGTCTCTCAAGCTCGCTTTGCTGCCAAGCTTGATGATGCTCTGCGGGCTCTCTTGCGAGGTATTGCCGATTCCGAGTGGCCTGAGCAGGGCGAGGACCTTGCGAGTCTCATCGGTAGCCAAGAGATGCTCGGGAAAGAATAGGAGCAAGTATTGCAACTTTTGCACCAATTTTGTCCAAAGGAAGGTAAGTCGATACCACACGCCAAATATATGCCTGCCTACCTTCGATTGCACGTGCTCGCAAACTTTGTAGACAATGAACTTGGCTGCGTACATGATTTTGAAGATTTTCTTTTTTTTATTCTGTTTTTGAATCGTAAGGAGTGGGTGGGGGAGGAGGGGGGGGGGCTCTGCGATGCAGCGCCTGCACCATGGAAGTCGTCTGAGGGCGGACTCACGGCGTATGCAAAGACGCGTCCGCGACGCCGTCTTCGAGAAAAGTAAGCACTTGCTCTTCAAGAACCTTTTCGATCCAGTCCTTTTGTAGACCGAGATAAAGTCCATGCTTTTTCGCTTTGGGGAGGTTCCTATGTACGGACGTGGGCCACTCCTCCTCGGATCGTTCACTCAACATGCTGTTGCAGGTGACGATGGCATCATAGAGCGCATTAGCAGACGCGCCCTGTTCGGAACTCTCCAAACGTTTTGACTCGAAGAGATCATTGCGAAGTCTGTCACGATGAAGGTGTGGCGCGCGGCATCTTTCGCCTTTGAACATGTCGGAAAACTCCTTCTGAAGACGCTCACAGGCCTCGTCGACGTTTCTCTTAAAAGCCGATTCCAGGTGCTTGGGCAGGTCAATAGTCTGCACGCTCTCGCCCTTGTTGATCTCGACAAAGAGATTCTTCACCTCGACTTCACTCCGCACATTATAAACCTCGATGAGGATCTCTATGTCCTGATCTCCTGGCATCTCCTCCAGGAGTTTTGCGATCGCATGCGAGCGATGCTGACCATCAATGATGCCACACTCTTGAATTTCATCGGGCGTGCGTCTGACATCTTCATCAAATTGGAAAATGGATATGGTGCCAAGAAAGGATGGATTGTTTCGTTTGGCGTCAACGATCTGCTGCACGCGCGTGTCATCGACGCGTCTCTGCGCGTACCATCTTCTCACGTGCTTGAACAGCTCGCGGGACGACGCCACGTATACTCGTTTGTACACTTCTTGCTGGCCGTTCTTCATGTCGTAGAGATGCTTCCCGAACCAAGGGTGATTGTTGGCAGTCAAAGGAGAGTGAACTTCGCTTCCAGACGCGCTTCGCCGTGTCTCGGAGATAAGCGTCCGGTCAGTGTCACTTTCGGCATCAAACTCATCTATGGACGCAAAGGACTCGCTTCTACGCGATGCTGCAGGCGATACAGAAGCAGACGGCGACGGCTCACTTGTCGGAGAAGGCATCGTAGCCTTTTCTTTGGCTTTGAGCGCGGCGCCACGTGCACGATTCGCGAGGATTTTCTCCAGTGCAATCGTACGATGGGGCGTGATGCCCTTGTCCAAACTCGGAGTCTTTGGAGTGACGTTGTTGGCGTTGGTGCTGTTGTGCAAGACGGCCTTTTTCACTGTAGCAGCAGCAGCAGAACGGGTGATCATCTTTTCTGCACCACGAACCGAAGGCAATCCCTCGGCATTTTCAGGACACACGTTTTCCTCGTCGTTTTCGTATTGTTTCGGCAAGCCTTCATTTCCTTTCAGGTTGAAATGAACACGGTGGGTGTCACCCACCTCCTTCTCCAATCTAGCGTGCTCATCTTCTTCTCCGAATTGGTTTTCGACCACGAAAGGCTTTGCAGCTGAGGAAGGTCTTGCCCTTTCCCTTTCCGCGGCAGCTGCTGAGCGCGTCTTGGCAGGCGTAGCCTTCCTTGCAGACTGCGCGAACCAAAACATCAGTGTGCCAGCGAGAGACCTGCACGCACGACCTGTCCGCCGCGCGCACGGCGCCCTGTGAGTACTGCCGTCTCGCCTTTTGCAGAGAGCCCTCGAATGTGTAACGGGCGGGACACTCCAATATTGTCCCCTCCTCATAAAAAGATCACCTTTTGGAGAGCGCTCGATTGTGCGCCGAGCAGCCGAAGTCGCCACGCCGCGTGAAACGAGCAAAGGAGGAGTTTGGAGACGAATAGAAAAGTCTGCACGTAGTGCAGCGCGCGCGCGCGAGGTGGGAGAAGACGGGAAGGGAAGAGCAGAAAAAGAAAAAAAGAAAATAGAAGAGGGTCTGAAGAGATGCTCACTTCGGATAGAATTAGAGGACGGACACCAAAGGTTCAAAAGTCAGGAATGTAATTACCAATGTTTCCTAGATTAAGCGATGACAGGGAAGAGCGATCCTGAGCATCATCGTCGGTACAAAGGACACCTTCCGAACCGTCAAGAAAAGGTTCCGACGACGGTGCGGACGATGCTCGTTGAAGGGACCGCGACGAAGTATGTGGCCCCGAGGTCGCCCAAGGCGAAAACATTACTGGAGAAGTGCAAGATATTCCAGAAGATGACGTCGCCGCCGCCGCCGCCACCATCGTTGGCGTTCGGGGATTTGGAAGTGGGGACGTTGAAAGTGGGGACGACGAGTTTTTGCGTAAAAGCTTTTTCCTCTTGCCCAGTGCCTCGGACGAGGCGTCCTCGGCGTGCTCCTGACGACTGCTCGCTTGCGCTTGGAAGGCAGCCTGGAGAGATTTGCGACGCGTTGTAGAGAGGCGTGGCGTTGCGTTTGATTGCGTATCTGACGGAGTTTGAGGGGCGCTTTCAAGGGACATTGGCACCGAAAGGTGGACGCGGAGAATGTGCATAACTCGGCCTCCCCGCTTGTCTAGGGCCCACTCCTCTTGTTTTCGATACATATCAGCCATGCTTCGCAGGCAGCGCCAGCGGCTAAGATGGCGCTTGCTTGCCGCGGACCGGAACACCTGATCGGCAAACTCGACAGCAGCAGTATGGCGCGGATCGCAAATCCAGAGGAGGACTTGCTCCTTGACGAGCGTGAGGCGGATTTTCGAGTCGGGGGTCTCCGGGCGATCAGGGGACGCATACTTGTCCACTGTGAGCCCAAACACGTACCAGCAGCCTACCGTTGACGCAGGGTAAATGTCTTCGGCAATATGGCCTGCGGGTGTGAGCGACGAGATGAGATTGAGGGCATTATTGAGCAGCTGATACCTTTCTTCAGATGGGAGATGTTGCGTGACAAAGGGTCGCGCAGCAGAACACCGCGCTGCAGCACCTGAGCAAAGCTTTGCTGCAGCGTGATTCCCGTTGAGGATGCTGTCTTCGAGCGATCCCTCGAGCAGCGTCCGCTTTTCGATACGAAAGGAGGCATCGGCGACGGGATCCCAAGACAAAAGGACCACGTGGACGCGATGGTAAAAGACGCGACGACGCCACCGGAGAAGCTCGACGTATTGTGCAAAGTGTTTGCCCGCATACGAGGTCACTGATCCGAGCACGATGCCTTGCGTGCGTGAAAGGACGGTCTTGCGGAGTCGCAACATTGCCACAAACAAGGCAACTGCGAGTCTTCGGACGCCGACAACGAGTCCGCCATTACTTGCCGCGACGGCCGCGACAATTCCGGGCCATGACGCCAGCGCAGACGCCACCGTGCGCTTCCACGAGGCAGCCCTCCTCCCCATCCACGCAAGAGCTTCACGCAACGCGACAGGGGAGCTTTACAAGGAGCCCATTCTCATTTTCTGCGATTAGGGCATGGTTCTGCTTTCGTTCTCATTTTGTTCTATCAAACGATCCGTTGCGAGGCAAGAAAAGAGGTATGGCCTGGCCTTCCTTTTTACCCTGAAATGTGAGCTATTCTCTCCAACAAAGAGAGTCAAGAAGGGGCGAAAACAGACTGCGAGTTTGCGAAAAGTCGACTTGGTAATCAATCGAGCAAAAGACAAAAGAACCCGTCGCCCACGGTCGTTGAACGCTTCTGACAGGACGCTTGATCAAATTTGACCTCAGAGTCGAGTCTATAGCTTTTCTTGCTCAGGTTCCACGCGAGGCCAGAACAAAAAGTAGATTGTTTTCGGCGAAGGGTCCTGCTATTTGCACTCGCGCGCGTGCGAGAGTGTAGGGCATAGCGTAAACAATGGCTTTCTTTGGACTGACGTACCTGGGGGAGCAGGCATACTTTCGCGACAGCTCGGAGCACGGACTCGACCTGGCGCTCTTTTCCGAGGATGACCTTGAACGAGCGCTCGATCGAACAGTGGGCAAGAACGCCACGACCGTGGAGCTGATCAAGATCCCTGACTACCTGGTGACGCTGTACAAGGGTCCGCTTGTACCAAAGTGGGATGATGATTTGATTCGGGAGCAGCTGACCGCGCTTGGAATGGAGGACGGCGCCCAGGATGTGGCGCGGGATGTATTTCTTGAAGCCTGTCGCAAGGCGCGCGAGGTTACCATGCATCCGTCTTTCCATGAAGATCGGCCGTACAAAGCAGTCGAGTACAGGTCCATGAGTGAATTCAAAGATGCTACGAAGCGAAATGTACGCCTTGCGCACAATCCGCGTGACAAATTCTTGAACCCGGTCGTCTCAAGTCACTCCGTGGGCTGGAACGTTGGCGAGACTGAGTTCGCCAAGCTTGACGCCAAGTGTACTAAACGATTTCCCAAAACAGCGAGCCCGGAGAGTCTTTTTGCTGATGCGATGGCTGCGGCGAATCTTCAATGAATAGAAATTTAAAAAACACTTACATTGCACAGGGATTGGTCAAAGAGAAATATTCTTGGAGTCGACCTACGCGTGATTGTTGCACGTCGGTTTTTAGTTTCGTTTCGTTTCGATTCGATTCGTTTTTTTTCTTGGATGTTCGCTGTCTTTTGCCTTGTCTTATCTTGTCCTTTCCTTCTTTCTATGATCTCGTTTGCATATTTGTCCACACCCGAAAATCGACATTCCGTTCCATATCGCAAATATTGTGGAATGTGCTTCGTGCGGACTCATACTTCGTCACTATTCTTTGAATTCAAGGGACAAGCAGCTGCGGCTGGCGACACGCGGAAAAAAGGGCTTACGCTTGAAAGAAAAGATGGAGAGCACGATAGGCCTAATACATTCTTTGGAGTGATAAAAAAATCAGGTCCGAGGCACGGCCTCTTTGTTTTGTGAGTTTGCGACTTTAATAGGATCAAACACCTCCCATTGACTCGCAGGATAAATGTGCTTGTTCTTATTGTACCAATGACGGTCACAAACCTTGCCAGCGTGAGACTCTCGTCCCGCCACACGGATGTCGCCTTGCAGACGGACATCTTCCTCGACACTGAATTTGTTGAGCGGACCTGTCCTTCCTCGCGCGTTGCTCATGATGAGATCGTAAAAGGTAAGAAAGTTCGGAATGATCATGTCCTCCTTGATGTACATGAGAGTATCTGCGGAAGCGGCGCGCAAACTCGGAAAGAGCTTCATCATTTTTAGTCGCACCTTTTCCAAAAAGTCGGAAACAGTAGTGCCCTTGGTGACGACGATGCGATCACGATTGCCTTCGCCCGTCCAGTAACTGTAGGTGATCGTGAGCGGCTCGGCCTTGATTTTCGCCTTTTCCGCTTCCTTGATCGCGTGTTTGCGCTCCTCTTCTTTGCGCAGCTTCTCATCACGTTCTCGATCGGGCAAAAAGCTTGTTTCTACGTCGGGATTTTTGATGACCCGAAGCTCTCCATCGTCGCTTCCGTCCCGCCCATCGTTTTCGTCACCACTGCGCTTGCGTTTCTTCTCTTTCTTGCTCTTTTTGCCTTTTTTGTCCTTTTTGCGCTTCTTGGACTTTTTGGAAGCTGCGTACGTATCTTTGTCGTCGTCGTCGTCGTCGTCGTCGTCATCGTCGTCGTCGCCTTCACCATCGGCAGCGAAGGAGAGGAGGGCGTGATCGCGACGTGCTCGTTTAGCACGCTTTTTGGCTCGATCATCGGCTTTGGCGTGCTCTGCATTGGAAGTCAGGGTGCCTGAGCCTAGTCCCGCCTCGATCGCGGCGGCCTTGCGCTGCGACTCGCGGTACTCCTCGCGGGTTTGTAGACCATACGGGCGGTCGCTGGCCTCGCTGTGCAAGACTTCCTTCTGAAAGCGCCTGCCCACATCTCGAAGCGTGTCGGCGTCCGGAACGGCGGACCGAATCGTCAGCTCTTCGCGTTGTCGTTGGTACTGCTCGAGCAAGTGTTGGCGCTCCTTGGCGAGCTGCGCGGCGCCCGGTCCGGAGAGATTGCCTTCAGTGGTGTAGATTGATGCGGCTGCCGCCGCCGCTAAACTAGCCGCCCGCGACGCGGACGCGGACGCAGATCCTGGACCTCCTGCGGCCGCCGACCCTGCCGCCGTGCCGCCGGCAGCCTCATCCTTCTTCCCTTCGCCCATCGCGGCAGGCAACAACTTTTGCTGCCACTCGCAAAAGGCACACTCATAGTACTTTACGTATATTGAGTTGACGAGGCGAGATCACTGCGCCTTTACGTGCAAACTTTGTCATCCCTACAACCTGCAATGCGAGCAAGCTTTCTAGCAAGCTCCCTGCGACTCTAAAAAAGGCAATCGAGGGCTCTGCATCTATGGCGGCACTTGCACGCATCTGTGATGGAATATTTCATGGAGAAAGAACCCCTTTTCTCAATGGCGCAGGCAGCCTTGGGGACTTGCTTGCAAAAGGCGAGACGTCCATGTCCGGGTACCGTTTGTCGACATGGTCCGGTCAAAATTGCAGACCCAATGACACGTGTGGGACTGTGCGCGGCAGACGTGTCCTTGTTGGGGACTTGGAGTTTGGCGAATGAATCGATTTTTTATGTACGAGCGGAGCCTGGATCGTCTTGAAAGCCGACGCAGCCCTAGAGGGGATTGTCAGAAACGCATGCCCCAAAATGCACGGCCCGGACGCGCGTGCGCGCGCGCACGAAGATCATTTATAAACAATTCTGCGGCTCGGTGCAATCCGCCGAGGTGGGACAACTTTCCCTCATACTTCAACCAAGTTCGCAAGACGCGCACACATTCATGCACGCTGATTTTCACAAAGTACAGTTCGTCCGGTGCGACGAGGCGGTGGGCATAAAGAGCACACGAGCACCATCGACAGCGGGACCTTGAGTTTAGACTGCGCGGAGATCTGTGAGCCTCTTCGCCATTTTAATCAATGGTCGGCCACGGTCCGCCTGGCGGCGGCTGTTTTTTGGAGGCTTCAGTAGAAGCTCATCTACCCAAAACTGGAGGACTTGCGGGACGCGAGGAGAACGCCACTGCACGCAGAAAGCTTTCCCAACAGCCAGCGAGGCCGGCCCCTCGGTGAAGATCGTGATGGCGTCCTTTGGAAAGCTCGTCCGCCGCCAGTTAGAGCGATGAGCTTGCTGCAAATATTGTCCCGTACAACTGGTCCCAAACGCCGATGCTCCCTCATCAGACAACAGCACAGCTTAGGCTTCGCAGAGCCCAATCACCATTCTACCAAGGGTCGTCTCACCAGGAAATGCTGGCAAGCCGACCTTCCTAGACGTGGACTAGGTCGACTTTCGCTACAGAAGGGTCTAAATACACGTGCAGAACGCTTGCCGAGCATTCTGCACCTCGGGTGGCTTGAAAAGGAGGGCGGGCTGCACAGGGAAGAAATTGTTCTTGTCGTGGCGACTAGGAAGCTAGAAAACAAGAAGAAAGTAGCATGGCAGAAGCAAGAGTGCGGGCTCTTGAGCGCCAGCTCCGCCTCAAAGATGAGGAGCTGGAGCTGGCCGCGCAACTCGGCCAGGCTCTTGTACGCAAGGAAACAAAACAAAGCGCTCAGCTCGAACGATCGGAGGCAAGGATAAAAGACCTTGAGCAACTCGTCGAATGCCTAAGGAGGGACAAGGAAGTGCTGTTGCGACGCATTCATCAACCGTCCGTACACAGCGACATCAATGACCCTTTCGTTACGATTAAGACACTGGAAAAGGAAAACGATGAGCTGAGATACGAGCTCAAACGCGCCCAGTTCAAACTCGACCATCATAAGCCTGGCACCGCCGGGCTTGATCAAGGTGAATATAGGGAGGACGAAATCGAAAGACTCAAGGCCGCTCTACGTGACCTCGGAAACGGGAACGACCTGCTGGCCTGGAAACAGATGCATGCTGAGGAGATGAACGCTTTCCAGAGAGGCAGCGACAAGAAGGTTGAACGTCTCATTACCGCATCGGCGCGCGAATCGATTCGACTCGTGGAACGCCTTGAACGACTTCGAGACGCTGCACCTGACGATACCGGTCGCAGCTCCCGAAGAAGCTCTGTGGCATCTTCGCTTCCGTCCTTGAGCTTTAGCCGAGGGAATTCGCCTTCCTTGAGCCGGCGTTCTTCCTTTAACCATCCACGAGAGACGCAGCAAACAATCTCTCAGCAGTTGGTGGCCCAGTTCCTTACAGACACGTGCGACGCAGTCGACGTGCGGCGGAAACCCGAGTCAAGCTCAATGTCGTTCGCTTCCAACTTTTCCACAGAAACGCTCGAGCTCGATCTCAACGAGGTCGCGCGTGACGAAATGCTCGAGAATTCACTTGCAGAGCCAATTGGCGCGCCACCAGAGACGCAACAAGCCACGAAGCCAGCCAAGGGAGCTGCTGCCTCGAATGGGGGGCCATCGGTGGCTGTGGCCCGCGCAGCAGCGGCCGCGGCGCTACAAAAGAATGGTCGAGGCCCACCGCCGCCTGTCCCTATGCGACCGAAGCGCCAATCGTCGAGGCTCAATGTGGACTCCAAGCCCTCTGAGTCGGCGAAAGTGGCAGTGGCGGTAACTTTGTCCCAGCCTACATTCGCAAATGTCGACGGGCTACCACCTCCCAAGGTATCAATGGCTTCCCATAAGAAAGCAGCCCCGCCGCCGCCTGTTCCGCTTCGAGCTGTCGTGCAAGGCGCATTTTGCTGTCTCGAGGACGAGAACAACGAGTCTGCGACAAAGCACACGGAAGCCCCGGCGAGCTTGGATGCAACTGTCGACGAAGACAAAACTACGCAGAGCGACGACGATGTGAGCGAGGGTGAGGAGGATGACAAGGACGGCTCCGCGTCAGAAGGAAGTGCGGACAGCTTCAAAACGAAACGGCGCGGTCGCAGCAGAACGCGGCGTGTCCGGAAAGCGCCGCCCAGCTTTACGCCGCTCTGGGCCGAAGCGCGCATGGGAACGCTGCTCGTCAAACTTGCCTCTGCGCGCAAGTCCGAGAAATGGTCGGCGCGGTTTTGCGTGTACGTGGACAAAAGGCTGCACATTTTTCGATCCGAAATAGACGCCAAAAAGTATTCCATGTATCTCGCCCGCGTGCTGGCTGGCGACTGTCCTGCCGTCGGGTCGGGGTCGAAAAAGCTCCCGTATCGTCCGCTTCGCTCGGTATTTCTTGATCAGACGGAGCTGCGGGTCATTCGTCGCCCAAGCGCCCAAAATGAGCTCGATGGCGACGCGCGGTCCTCGATGATGGTTTGGCTGCGCAAGCGCAACTACAATGTGGAGACAGCCGATGCGCACGCGACCCACAGCAAGCATGGCAAGCCAATCTTCAAGTTGCACCTTGTAGAGCACGACCATCATGCATTGAGCGCGCTCGAGACCGCTGCGAGCTTTGACTGCAATAGTAGCACGACGAGCAGCAGTGGGAACCTCGGTGGGTCGGGCATTTCAGACTTGACGTCGGAGGCCGGCAGCTCCACGTCGGGCACAAGCGTTTCGACGTTTTCCACGTCCATCTCGCACGCCCGTTTAAAGCATCACGTTTATCTGGCCCTTCCAATC
Source organism: Aurantiochytrium sp. KH105 (assembly GCA_003116975.1). Lineage (NCBI taxonomy): Eukaryota > Bigyra > Thraustochytrida > Thraustochytriidae > Aurantiochytrium > Aurantiochytrium sp. KH105. The sequence continues at coordinate 59,646 of BGKB01000153.1, forward strand.
GAGGCGGAGCGTACAAGCTGGGTGGAGGAGTTTACACGGACGTCACAAGCTGTCCAGGTCGAGGCCGGTTCGCTTTGGCTCAAGTCTGTGGGGCGAAAGCGGGATGGTGAATGGATTAAACGGTATGCCGTCGTGCGGCCTGGAAGGCTCGATCTGCATGACTACGAGTCAGAAAGTCTGCGCGAGTCCGTGTCTTTGATGTCTGTCAAGGTGGAGCCAGCTTACACGGCGCACATTTTCCTTTCGCACAAGCAGCACCAGAAACAGCTCATTACGCTTCGCACGTACGATGGAACGGAGCGCAACTGGTGGATTGCCGCGCTACGGTCTTGCTGTCCGCGCAAAGGAAGCGCGAACGCTGGTTCGCACGGTCGAAATGGCTCAGGTCAGAGTCAGGATGGGCCTTCAGACAGAGCAAGGTCCATCGTGCGCGAGCCCATGGGCAGGGCGCCCGAAGCCGCGTAGTAGTCCGGCCTTTGGTCGAGAGTGACAAGATCTCGTCAAGGTCAAAACGAGAAAAAAAAATCAAAGACGACAAGACGAAGAAGAAGAAGAAGAAGAAGAAGAAGAAGAAGAAGAAGAAGAACACGAAGAACACGAAGAAAAAAGAGAATGTTATAAATAAGTTACAGATTGAATGCGGAAAAGTCGGCCGAGTAGCGCGAATACGTGAACGCCATACCGACCCACATGGCAATGTAAAAGGTGACGGCCATGAGGGAGCGACGGATAGAACCGTTCACCGGAACCGACAATCGTGGTTCCGCGCCGAGCGAATCGAACTGCTGGTGCTCGATAAATTCGCGGAGCAGGCTCTCCTTGCGGGCCCAGCGCTCGTCGAGCCAATTCTCGAGCGAGTCCTGGTACTCTTGCTTGAGCTGGCGGTACGAAAAGCGGCGCGAGTCAATGTGGCAGCGACGAGACGCGCGCCCGAGGAACATGGTCTGGAAGTTCGGCACGCCGGTGTCCACGTTACGCTTAAAGCCCATCTCCCAGTCAGGTACCTCGCCCGAGTATGTGTCGAACGCCATGGTCTGGTCAAAGACGTCAACGTCGCCCGTGGGAGAGTGCTTGGCGAGAGTTTCGCAAATGTGTGCGAACCCGCGCACACGTGGCAGCAAGGTGAGGTCAAACTCGGGCCGGCCCTGGACGCGGGCAAAGGTGCGGCACTTGTCGAGAGTGCGCGTGTTGACGGTGGAACCTTCCGGGTAGAGGATCACCGTGATCGGGCCGCCGTCTTTGCAAAAGCGCGTGAGCGAATTCTCGATACGCAGTCTATCTACGGCCCAGTCACGCTTGAGAAAAACAAACTCGAAGAGGGCGCAGCCCCAGCCGACAATGGGGATATTCTTGACCTCTTGTTTGAGAAAAATCTTCACGGAGCCACTGAGATCGGTCGTACCAAAGTTGACGACGGTCATGGGCATGAGCTGGTAGATCCAGTCGACGTCGGTAGCATGGTTGCAAATGAGCAACTTGGGCGTCGACGATGCGGTCGGAAAGTCGCCGTGCATCTCGAGCGTGGTGGCGGGTAGCAGCCACAGGAGCGCATTCACCCACAGACACTCGAGTTGGTCGATGAAGGTGCGCCACTTGCCCCGGTGAAAGGGGGCAATCATTGGCCAGGCAGACAGGCCAACGAGGATGATCATGATGCTGATGAGCAGGAGACCGGCGATGCGCGCATAAAAGGCGAGGAATTCGAGTCGCGACGTTGCCTGCAGGTCGTTTTTCCCACTACTGACCTCCTGCGCTGCGGCCTTGCCCAGCTTCGCGCTGGCGCCCGTGGGCGTCGTGGGCAGACCGAACCCGTGCGAGGCCGTGGAGGACGAGGTGTGCTGCGGAAACCCCTTGGCAAGCATCCTGCGCTTGTGCGAGATCATCCTCGGCCCCGCTGCTGCGGCCGTGGCGCCCGGCGCGACGTTGTGGGCGTTGAACGGGACGGCGAGCCCGGCGTCCAGCCGGGTGTCCTCACGGGCGGGAGGCATTGTGTCCTTCTCCCTTTCCGTCCGTTTGTTCCCCCTGCCGTCTGTTGCTGACCGACCGCGCCCTCGGCCCTCGCTCTCTCTCCCGCTCTCTCCCCGCTAGACCCTCGCGCGCGCCCACGTAGCGCGTCCGCGCGGCCTCGCGCGCGTCCCTCGCGTCCGAAACGTTCGTTCGTTCGTTCCTTCGTTCCTTCGCCCGCCCGCTCTCCGCCGTGCACCCGGCAACGATCGCTCGACCGCTCGACCGCTCGCGCGCGCCTCGCCTCGCCTCGCCCCGCCTCGCCCCGCCCGCTCCGTTCGCGCTCTGCCTGCCTGCCGCGCTCGCGCTCTCCCGCCGTTCTTCCGTCGCTCGCTCGCGCGCGCTGCTCCGCGGCCGGCTGGCTCCGCTCGCGCTGGTTGGGGTCCTGCGCTGCCGCCTTTTTTGGTTTCTTTGTTTCTTTTCTTGGCTTTCTTCGCCTCTCTCTCTCTCCCTCCCTCTGCCCCTTCGCGTTCGGCCGGCTCCCTCGCTCTGCCTCATGCCATTGGCCGACAGCGACAGGGGGGGGAAGGGAGGCGGAAATACGGGCGCCGGCCCGGAAATACGGGCGCGAGGTACACCCGCCAATGGCGGCGGGCGAATCTAGCTTGGCTTGGGAAGGCGCGCGGTGGTGGCCGCGGCCGTGGCCGTGGCCGTGGCCGTGCTGCTGCAGCTGCAGCACGGGAGCGAGGCCTAGTTTACAGTAGGCGTGTGGGAGGCTGTTTAGGTTTATTTTTTATTCACAGGCAGGTGAGGGACGAGGAGGACGGGCGGCTGGGCGGGCGGGCGGGCGGGTCATCGCGAGACGAAGAGGTGCGAGAGCGGCTGCGGGGGAGGCGGGTCGTCGGGAGGCGGCGGGGGCGGAAGCAACGACGTGGAAGGGCTGCGCTTGGACGCGCGCGAGGGCGGCGGTGGCGGGAGCTCGATGTGCATCCACTCCGGTCCGAGGTCTACGCGGTCGCTATCCTCCTCGTCTTCGTCTTCGTAAAATGGGCCGTGGTCCTCCACCGGCAGGGTGCGATGGCGGGACAGATTCGTGGGAAAGTCGAAGAGTGGCGGATCGTCAGGAGGCGGTGGAATCTCGCTAGGTGGAATGATTGAGGCATCGTTGTGACGCGGGGCATGCATGTTGCTGCTACTGCTGCTGCTCCGTATGAGGGCCGAAGACCGTCGCGGCGCCGCTCGGCGCGCCGTGCTTGCCTGGATGGCAAACTTGATCTTGTAAATCCAGTCATCGCGACTCGCAGGGTCCTCGTCGCAGGGCGAAAGGAAAAACGATCGCTCCTCGCCAATGTGCTGCATGTCATGCTTCTCCCAGTTGTAGCAAAGAACCCGCAAGACTGCAGATCGCTGCCCCACAACAGGGGCGTCCATACAGCGAGCGTTGGCGTCAAGTCCAATGGAACCGATGCGTCGCGAGCGAGACTCGTCGTAAAAAAGGTCGAGCCGGTTCGTGTACAGCTTGGCAAAACGTCGCTTCCACACGCTTCCATACGAACTGCGACGGCGATGAATACGCGGATGGTGTCCGTGGCTCTTGGTTGACTGAGGAAATGTACCCGCGGAACCAGCACTAGCACTAGCACCATTGGTGTTCAAGTTTCGTGATGAGGATGAGACAAAACCGCCAGCGTTGCTCTTTGACATGCTTGCTGCGTGCTTTTGCACCATGATGAAGCCACTTTTGATGGCCGTGTTGCCATCAAGGGAGTCAAGAGCATGTGTGAGGAACCGCTGTCGAATATGCGCATCGTGATTTTCCTCTGCAAGAGCAAACTTGCTGGCAATCTCTTGCCGCTGCGAAGCCAGGGTGCGCAGACGCATGGCGTGCGGCATGAGCCAGTGAACAAAGGAGAACATGTGCAGCGAATCGTCGCCCGCAAGTTCTACAAAGCCAGCCTTTTCTAAAAGCTCAAAATCCTCAACGACATCGTCGATGCTCGCCGAGGTGTCAATCAAAAGCATGGCGCCAATGACAAGCTTGCGGTGGAAATGCAAGTATTTGTTGGCCTCCACGGCGTGACTGGCGATCTTAAGCAAGACCTGCTGCCGGAGTGTCAGGCCATTGAGCCAGGCACCGACGACGCACACGAGGGAGGCCGGTGGGTCGAGCTTGAGACCCGCGACAACAGCAGCGCTACGCTGCTGACGGTGGCTGTGAGCAGAGTCACGCATCACGAATTCGTGCCGAACAAAACGCTCATACCGCTCAGCAATCAAACGTTCGAGGCGAATGACCACTCGCGCGGGGTGCAGCAGGAGGGACCGTGCCGACGGCGAAAGAACGGCCAATGGCCTTGATATCACAGACGTAGAGCTTGTAGGAGCAGCACCACCCGCGACCGAGGTGCCCGATCCGACTTGCGACGATGATGACGACGACGACGACGAAGCCGCCGACGACGTCACAGAAGAAGAGGATCGAGCCGGAGAAAACCCAAAGGCGCTCCCCGGAATGGTATTGTTCATGTGCTTGTTCGATTGGGTCGCGCGCGCTGTAGGCCTGGACTCGACCGCAAATAAGTCTGTAACAGATTTGGGCGGCCGGCGACGCCATTGGCACGTCCGAGAAGCCTCATCGACGTCAATGGCCTTGGAGTCTAGCATTTCCTGCAAAATTTCTTCGACAAAGAGAGGGTTGCCCAAAGACGCTAGGGTCAAAATATCGACGAGATTGTCGGGCACGGAGAGAACATTGAGTCGGGCGCGAAGCATGGTTGCGACTGCAGCATAACCGAGCGGTGCCAGACGTACGACGTGCACGCGCGGATTCTCCAAAAGCTTGGCGCGCATTGAGGAGCGACGCAGGGCACTTGGCAGCCCGCGCGGAGAAATTAGGCGCGTCGGCGTTGGTACCGAGGTGTGCATGGCCGTCATTGCCATGACAAGGAAAATCGAACGTGGTTGATGCCGAACGATGTGTTCCACGACCATCCAGGAATCGTCGTCCATGTGGTGAGCATCGTCCACCAGACACATGAGCGATGCAGCCTTGCCGTTTTGACGACTCATGAGAACGCCCCGAAGGACGTCTACGAGCAGCTCGGCAATAAGATCGCTCGCGCCTTCGCTTTGTCCGGGCATGTGAACCACCGAGTCCGAGTCACTTTCGTCGTCAGCATGCCCGTCGTCTTCGTCGTCCGTGTCGCGATCGCCCCTTCGTTGAAAGGGCAAGCGATCTGTGGGGCCAAGAAAAAGGTCTGCGACGAGAGCTTCGTGGTCCGTGAGCCGCGAACCAGCCAATCGTAGCCAGCGATGTATGCATCCGCGTTTATCCGCGGCATCAAGCATTGGCTGTATGAGGTCGATCCAAATGGCAAATCTGCGAACAAGGGCGCCTCGTTCGAATGGGTTGCCGGCGGTGCTTAGGATCAAGCAGCTCGACGCCCCGCGGGAGCTCGTGCGTGCGCGATGGATGCGTGCGAGCATGTGAGACTTTCCCATGCCAATCTCCCCAGTAATGACCGTGACGGCATGCGCGTTGCGCGAGCTTTCCGGGAGAAAGTCACCCAAGCTGTCTTCCCCCGTTGTGTCGACCGCGCCGGCATGGATGAGCTTAATACGGAGGCTACGCAAGTCCTCGACGACGCGGGTGCCGTAGCGAGCAACTTGGGACCTCCACTCTTGCTGCCACGAAGCAGCGGGCGGCCCATGTCCTACGGACGAGGGGTCGTCCCACGGCGCTGAGTCCTCGGCATCTTCTTGACCACGGTCGCGACGAGCTCGACGCGGCGGAGGCATTACGCCCGTCGTCGCCGTCGCCGCCGTCGAGTTAGCCACGGCCGTCGAGATGCGAACGCTAATGGCAGACCATCGAGACACGACATTAGTACGACCAGCTCGGCTGGGCGAGTAAACTCTGATCTTTTTCATTTTGCCCTTGACACGAATGTCGCGCTCATTGGTGGAAAATTCGACTTCGTCTCGGACCAGCGTGCGTGTTCCGGCGTCGGTGAGGACTCGCACGCGACTGTTTGTTTTTGCAGACTGCATGAGGCGCGCTGCGAGATTGACACCGTCACCAATGACGGAAAATTCGCGTCTACTTGCAGTATGTCCTACCACGCCACAGTAGCAGAGGCTACTGGTAATGCCGATGCTCGGTTTGAGACGGAATTCGGCCTCGAGGACACTGACGATGCGCAGCGCAGTGAGTACAGCACGCGTCGCGTCATTCTCGTGAGCGAGCGGCGCCAATCCAAAGACAGCCATGGCAGTAAGGCCTTTGTCATCCAAGTTGAGCTTGTTCAGACTACCCTCATAATCCATGATGGCCTCTTGCAGCTCATAGACTGCTTCGTTGAGCCACTCGAGCTGGCGGTCCGAGAGCCCTTGGTCAAAGTCTTGCGCCTTAAAACCAAGATGAACGAAAAGAATTGTCACTTGGCGCAGTTCGCTGATCCAATCCTTGGCAGACACGCGACTCAGTGGCTCATCGTACGCAAAGAGAGAGGGCGGCAAGTACAGCCGGGCCGCACGTCGAATCTGCCGCGGGTCCAGTGTTGCAAGAACCTCGGGACGACTGAGACGTCGACGTTGGGGAAGCTGCAGACGGGTCTGCTTGCGCATGCGAATGCGTACAGTTTGGTCCTTGATACGGGCGAACTCGCCGCCATCGAGGTCATCCCAGGCGAAATAATTGTCAATGCCCGATCGTAAGGCGGCCGCAGAGCAAATGACATCTCCTTTTGGTCGAGCAAGCTTTTCAGCGCAGAAAGCCTGTCTGACGGCCGCCCCCACGGCGGTGTAGTTGCGTACACGATATTGGCGCGTGCCGCCGACGTGAAGCAGCGAAACGTGGCCAGCCCCAATGCCAACTTTGAGGCCACACTCGAGATCGATTTCTTCAAAAGTGCGCGAAAAAATAGTTGTCTGGATGTCAAGCGCACTCTGTACAGCCCTTTGCACAGCTACCGCGAGGCTAGAGCTCTCGGGTCCCGCCGTGTCCGGGGAGGAAGCGCTCATGACTGGCCAGAGCACGATGACGGCATCGCCGGCAAAACTGACAATATCACCTCCAGCTTTGTTCACGAGACGCACGACTAGGGCAAGCCACCCATTGAGAAACTTGACTAGCTGCTCTGGCCCGCGCACATCGTCAGCGCACAATTTATCGCCCAAAGCGGAAAAGTTGGAAATATCTACGAACATGGCTGCGCCCTGCATTTCCTGCGCGTACGGATTGAGGTCTCTTGCCTCGGAATCTACCTCACTGGTGTCCGAAAGCGCGCGAGAGCGCGACCGGGTGCTGCCGTGCCAAATATCGAGGCTTGTCGGTAGAAAGTCGAGCAATGCGAGCGGATTACGCGATGGGGCCGTGCGTCGGGATGACAGCGAGCCGCGAGATGATGGTTGCGATGTGGGCGTTGAGGCGTGCGAGTATGCAGAGGCAGCGGAGCCTCCATCACGAGAATGCCGTGCTGCTGCAGATGACACGCTCTCTGTGGCGTCAAGTTGGCCCCGGCGACGAGGCAATGATGGGACCGACCCAGAAGAAAACGTTGAACCATGGCCAGAGGAGCGGCGGGAGGCGCGTCCACGGTGTCGGCGGCAAGATGTCTGCCGCGGGGCAAGGGCATCGTCGAGCCCGTATGCACCACTGTCATCTCCGTTGCTCGCCTCTCCAGCATTGTTCAGAAATATTTCGCTGTCAGGAATGAAGTCATGGTCTGTACGATCATTGACGTCATCGTCAGAATAGCGATACAAGGATGACCCATCATGCGTAAGATCCTCATCGGAGCAAGAAAGGTCTGCGCTTGTAGCCTCGTCCTCGTGAGATCCTTGTCTTGTATGGTACACGTCGCTTCCGTGGCTTCTTCCGCGCGAATGGGTCGCAGCTCTGCGCACGCTCGTGGCGACTTGTGCGAGCGCGGCAGAAATCATGGCCCCGTCGCTGCGTCTGCGTTCTTTTGCGCGTCTCCTCCGGCCGCTCACGCGGCGCAGAGCCGCGTAGCCGCGCGGGGGCGTCTCTCCGCCGCCGCGCGAGCCGCCCTCGCGGCTGGTGCCGCTGCCGCGCGCCGCGCCCTCCTCGCCCGCGCGCCGGGTCGAGGCGCCGCCGCCGCCGCCATCCTCGGTGTACGTGCGGAGCCGCCCGCCGCGCCCGCCCCCGAGGCTCTCGCGCCGCGCGACGAGGTCCTCCAGGTCGCTCAGGTCGTCCGCGGCTCGCGACGCGCGCGACGCCATGGCGCCCGGCGCCCTGCACGCGCGCGTCCAGCGAGGAACTGCTGCTGTACGTCCTTTGGGCCAACAGCGATCGCCAACAGCGAAAGGAAAAAGGAGGGAGGAGGCGAGACGACCTAGGGTTCTTCGACTTCGCGGTGCGCCGTGAAAAGAAAGCCCAGCAACCACCGCGCGAGGTTGGAGAAGGGCGACGTGGGGTCCTCGCCTTCAAGTGCGAGGGAAGTTCAGGTTGCGTCGTCCACTTCAGGCTAGGCCTGCCGGGCCTCGCACATTTCCATCGCCAAGTGTCCATCAGCAAAGACCGCAGATTTCGCCCAGAGGACGCCGCGGGAAGCGCACTCCTTAGGTCTAGCTAGGCCAAGGTCTAGCTTGGCCTAGGTGATGGATGATGGATGCAAGACGTTGAACGCCGCCGCCGCCGCCGCCGACGTGCCTGTGTTGTGGCTGCGAGAACCCGACCCGCGGGTCTTAAAGTTTGCAATCCCGGGATTGTGGTGAGGCTGGATGGATCCGTACTCTATCCGCACGCGGGCGGAGTGCGACCTACGATAGAAGAAGAAGACGAAGAAGAAGAAGAAGAGGAAGAGAGGGAGAGAGAGAAAGAGCGCGCACGCGCAGCTTACGGCCCACGTTATTCGAGCGGTGCGGGTGGACAAAAAGTGAGGTCAATCCCACAAGCAGTGTGGCGAGATTGAACTTGTTTGCAAGTTTTGCTCGCGATCTTTCGAGTAAAGAAAATTCTTTAAAAATTACGAAGAAGGGCGACGCCGCGATGCAGACGATGCGATGAATGCGCGGTAACGCTCGAGCTCGGCGCAGTTTGGTAACTCCTCACAGCTCTCGTCCTCGGCATCTGTTGGTGGACGAATTCTCCGTTCAGCCTCACAACGAGTTTCAACATCACGAACCCAAGCCCGTTGGACTTCGCCTTCAACCTTTTTCCGCAACTTGACATCCGTACTCCACTGGCGGTTGGTCTCTTCAGAGACAAAGAATTCAAGGCCCTTGAAGACGTCTGGCTCGCGCGTGACGCGTCGCAAAGGATACTCAAAGGTTGCTTGCGAAGAAAACTTGGTCAGCTGTTCTTCGTTGAACTTGCGAATCTTTTTCAATAGACCACAGCTGCTTGGATCCCTGTATCTCCGCTGCATTTGCGACAAAAAGCAGGTTTCATCCAGATTTCGCTCATATACCTTTTGCACGCGACGTTCGACCTGCTTGCGAGTCTCCGGATTCGTCTTCCAGGATTTGTGCACGTGGTGCGGCACGAAAAACTCAATGTTTTTGAAAACGTCGGGCTCGAGAGTCTTGTGCAAAATGGGATATCGCGAGGACTGGTGAAAGGAGAAAAGGGCCCGCAGGCTCCGCTGGTGCGCAACAAATTCCTCGCACTTTTGAAGGTCGACACAGCTTTTCGGGTCGCCATTGCCACGGTTGCGGTTACTACGATACCTCTTTTTATCCGTGTCGCACTTTTGACTCAGGTCTGCGACATAGGCGGTTTGGACTTCTTTCTCGGTTTCGCGCCGCAACGTGGGGTTCCTGGCCCATTCACGCGCCGTGCTTTGCGAGACGTAAAAGGAAATGTCCGGGTAAATATCAAACTCGTGCGTGGAAAGAACCCGCGGAAATTTTTGCGTGGGACGCAGCGAAAACACGTTCTCTTGTTGCATGGGTAGAGTGACAAAACTCATGAGGAAGAGAAGCAGTAGAGGCAAAAACTGCATCAGGCTGTTGCCACCAGCAGGGCCGCCGCCTGGTCCACCCCGCGGGCCATGCCGATGCATGCCACCGGGGCCAAAGTTGTACATACGGACGCCGGGGCCGCCCATACTCGCGCCAAATTGTGCGCCAAACACCTCGCGAAAGATGTCAGTCGGGTCAAAGTCATCGTGGTGATACCTCCTCGCGTACTGCGCTGGGTTGTCCGAGGTTTCGCCGTACTGGTCGTACTCGGCTCGCTTTTGGTCGTCGCTGAGGATGCTAAAGGCCCTGTTTATGCTTTTAAAGGCTTCGTCCGCGCCAGGGGCGCTGTTCTTGTCTGGGTGGACTTTGACGGCCTTTTTGCGGTATGCCTTTTTCAGTTCGGCAGCCGAGGCACCACGCGAGACGCCAAGCATCGCGTACAGCTCCTTGCAGCGCGTGATTTCCTGTACGATGCGGAGCTGTTCAGCCGTGTAAGGACGTGTGTCCTTTGGTGGCTCCGTAACAGCGGGTTTACGACTTGCCGTGCTACTGGCCGATGCTGATGCTGCAGCAGCAGGCCGTCGCCGAGCGCCCGTCGCATTGGCAGCGGCTGGTTCGGGCCCGCGTTTGGCTTTCGCCAAGAGCTCGCGTGTCTGCGCAGAGTCGAACATGCTCTGACTCTTTTCCAGAAACTTGACAGCCTTGGCATAGTTCCCTTGCTGCATGTGCCTCTGCCCGATTTGCTGGGCGCGGAGCGCCTCGTCACGGTTCATCATGATGGCAGCCCACTTGTCCGCTTGCTCGCTCGCTCGCTTGGTTTATCCTTGAGCAACCTAGGCTCGAGCTCCCCTTCCTCGCGAAACGACGGGGACTTTTGCAGCTTCCGAGCTCTCGGGCGTTCAGCTCCTGCCCCGCACGCGTCGCGGCCGCGTCCTCCGGGGTCCGCGCGCAGGTTTCCTGCCGCGCTTCGGGCTCTGGCGCCTCCCTCCGCTCGCTCGCTCCCTCCCTCCACGTCACCCTCGGTCGCGGCGTCGGCGCGGGTCGATGCGCTTTTCTTGTGCGTCAGGCAGACGCGCCGTCAGGCTCTGCCGGCCTGCTCGCTGCCTCCCGCCGCGCGCGCGGGGAGCGGGCCGCGGTCGGTCGGTCTGCCGCCTCGCCGCGCCGCGCCGCGCCTCGCTCCGTCGCGCGGGAAGCTGGTTTCGCGCGCCGCGAGCGCTCGCGAGCAGGTTGTTTGGTTGTTTCGGAATGGCGCGCTGCCGCTGCGTATTTCCCGCCTCCGCTCCTTCCGCTTCGTTTGTTCGACTTGCGCGAACCTCCCGCGAATGCGGGAAAGGCGCCGGCAAGTCAACTTTGGGCGCCATGCGCGCAAGTCAACTTTGGGCGCCATGCGCGCTGGGAGGGTAGTAACGTACCGAGCGGGCATGAACACTGATCGATCGCTCGCTCGCTCGCACGCACACCGGCGCAAGAAGAGATGGCCGGTCCTGAGGTGACGCTTGCTTTGTTGTGAAAGATGCAAGTCATGCAAACCTAGAAGCTGACATTCTACAACAAGCAACACTCATGCACGTGGGAGCAGATAAGAATGCTGTTCCGTTTTTAGAAAGTATATGCGAGCCCTCAAAGTCCTCAAGGAGCATGCTGCATGCATATTTTCTTAATCGCCAGGTCTACCATCCCGACTTTGAGAATTTACTGCCTATCCCCTTGCCATAACGAGGCAAAAGCGCTGCCCGCCATTGACAATCCGACAAGAACAGCCGACGGTAAGAAGAAACTGTTCGGCTGTTCCTCAATGAAACTGCGAACATTTTGGAGCTGGTCGCATCTCGAGAGATCTTTGAATACCTTTTTTTTCTTGGCCTCAAAGCATGTTTCTTCGAGATCTCGCTCGTACACCTGTTGCACGCGGCGTTCAACGTGCTTGCGTGCTCCAGGATCTTTCTTCCAGGATTTGTGTACGTCAAGCGGAACAAAGTACTGGATGTTTTGGTAGACGTCGGGCTCACGAGTTTTGTGCGAGATATAAAATCTCGAGGTCTTGTGCAAGGAGAACTGAGCTTGTAGCTTTTCTTGATGCGCAATAAAGTCTTTGCACATGTGAAGATCGATGCAGCTTTGCGGGAGGTGTTTGCCGCCGTTCCGATTCCTGCGGGGCGTTTTCTTGTCCGTGTCGCACTTTTGACTTAGGTCCGCAACAAAGGCCTTTTGGACATCTTGCTCAATTATGCGCCTGGATATTGGACTTTCGCTGAGGTCATGCGCGAAACTTTGCGAGACGTAAAAGGGAATGCCTGGGTAGATATCAAACGCTTGCGTAGAGAATTCCCGAGGGAAGGATGGCGAAGAATGCAGAGAAAAGGAGCTCTTCTCTCGCAATACGACGAGATTCAGAACGAGGAGAAGCAGCAGTGGAAGAAAGTACTTCAAAGTGCTGCTTGTCAGGCTCCTCATGCAATTAACAATGGTGTTCAACCAACTGCCAATAGAAGCCAAAAGAAACCTCAGCCTCTCGCCACCAGCAAGATCGCCTAGCCAGCTTCTCGCTTCACCAGCGAAGCTCCCCAGCTTGCTTTGCCAGCTGCCAACGGAAGCAAAATTGAATTCCGCATTCTCGCCACCAACAAAACCATTCAGCCAACTTCTCATTCTGTCAGCAAAGGCCCGCAAGTTGCTTTTCCAGTCATTTGCAGAAGTATTCGGACCCCTAGCAGAGCCTTGTGAACCACCAGCTGAACCGTGTGAGCCACCAGCTGAGCCGTGCGAATCACTAGCAAAGCCGTTTGATCTACCGGCTGAGCCATCTGATGTACTATCGGGACAACCGGCAGAGGGCTCTGATTTTCTTTTGGCGTCATCGGAAGAGGCTCTTGGACCGTCGGAAGAAGCATTCGAACTTCCGGCAGAGCTATTTGGATCCCCAGTAAAGCCATATGGTCTTCTTCTCCTGCGGCCACTGTCAGAGGCTTTTGGTTCGCCCTTCGGGCCACCAGTGAAACCAGGAGAACTTTTAGCCGAGCCATTTGGGCCCCCAGCAGAGCCACTTGGATCTGCGGCAGAGCCATATGGTCTACTCTTGCGGCCACTGTCAGAGGCCTTTGCTCCAGCAAAACCATTTGAGCTTCCAGCAGAGCCATTCGGATCTCCAGCAAAATCATTTGGTCTACTCTTGCGGCCACTGTCAGAAGCTTTTGGTTCGCCCTTCGAACCACCAGTGAAACCATTTGAACCTTTAGCAGAGCCATTCGGGCGCCCAGCAGAGCCACTTGGATCTCCAGCAGAGCCATATGGTCTACTCTTGTGGCCGCCGGGAGGGGGATCCGTCTTGCTTTCCGGTCGACCAGCAGAACCATTGGGATCTCCAGCAGAGCCATACGGCCTTCTCGTGCGACCACTGGAAGAGGCACTTGGTTTACTCTTGGAGCCGCTTGCTGAGGCACTTGATCTACTTTCGGAATTCCCCGTAGAGGCACCCGGTCTATTTTTTGAGTTACCTGCAGAGGAAGTTGACCCGCCGCGCGTGTCTTGCTGTTTATTGCTGTCTGCCTTGGTCGAAAATTTGTTGGACCTGTCGTACTGTCCTCGCTTTACAACGTTTTTGAGGGTGCCATAGGCATTATTCATAAGTTTGAAAGCTTCTTCCGCGCCAGGAGCGCGATTCTTGTCTGGATGGAGTTTGCGCGCCCTTTTACGGAATGCCCTTGTCACATCAGCCTCCGAGGCGAAACGCGAAATACCAAGCATATCGTAATAATTCTTGCTCAGCATGACTTCCTGCACAATGCGTACATCTTCATCCGAGTAGGGACACTTGTTCGTTGACTGCCCTCGGGCAGCGTGCTTGCGGCTTGAAGTATTGCCGGCATTGTGACTCATATTGCTGGCGAAGACCCTAAGTGCTCCTTTGCCTCGACAAGTTTAGTTTCTGTATTTCGTATGCTTTGAAGCAAGCTCGCAAGCGCGTGCGCGCAAGGAAGATATGAGACGCTCTCAAGGCGCTCTCAACGCGGTCGCAGCTCTTCTCCACCGCTCGCGCCAATAACAATTTGCCTTGTGCTTCTTGGTCCTCGAGCGCGCTTCGGACGCTGATGCTTCAGAATCAGCTTCGATTGGCAGGCCGGCGTGAAATGGATGCTTCACCTAAAGGTTATCGCGCGACTAGTCGGCCAGGCCAGCGCGGACGACGTTCCTCGGGAGCACTGCGCGGTGCTGGCGGGCTTTCTTTATCACGAATTGCCGCCGCCTCTGCGACGCCACCTTAAGGGCGAGCCGGCGAATCCCGGCGATCCTGTGGGATCCCGCGCCTACTGCGACCCCGCGCCTACTGCGACCCCGCGCACGCTCCGCTTGAGCTTGCTTCGCGCGTGTGGCTTCTTCGTTTGCTTGCATCCGAGAGTCCTGCGCAGTGCGAGTTGCGATCCACTTGCTTGACCTGGTCATGGTTGATTATGACTTGTGTAGTAGTAGTAATACCTAGTGATTAACCCTTCTCTTTTGTAGTATTAGGCCTACATTGAGTTATACGCAAGACAGTGAGCGGCACGAAATAAGGCGAAAATAGAAGAGGAGGGAGATTGGAGTGTGTAAGTTTACGCATTTGGTGATGACGCTGGCTAGAAGCAGCACCCTAAGCCTATTCTAAATCATTCTTCTCTTTTACTTTGTGACAATTGGTCGCCAGAATCGTGTCTGAAGAAGCAAGAACTCAACGCGCAGGATTTTTTCCTGTTTTTTTTTTTTTTTTTTTTGGAAGGCCTGAAAAGCTCGCGAATGAATTGCTGGATTCACCCCTGTGCTAACGGGTACTCTTTGGAAATGTCATGAGTGTTTTTCTTCTACTGGCGAAAGCCAGATTTGCCCGTGCCATTAATCTCACTACTCCCCAGATGCTTGCTTGAGCAGATTGCGGAAAATATCAGATTTGATGCCAGATTCGTATGAGGGGATAATTTGGTCTCCATTTTCAAGGTACATGAGAGGAACAAGGGCTTTGAACCGGCACAAAATGAAGAATAAAATCGCGGGGTCAATTTCATAAAAAGTAATTGAGACGCCCCTGGTCGTGATCGATTTCGGATGTTGTACTGGATTTCTGCAAGAACGCGCGGCCAGCGACAACATGGCAAAAAGCGCACGGTTTTGTTCCACAGCAAGAGTGAAAAGACTGTGTCTGGCTTGGCATGTCTTATCCGGGACCTTTTCATTGTTAAACTCATACTTGGAGCGCGCGCGAGCGTGCGTCGTTGCAATACCATGGTACGATCCATCGAGAAGGTGAAGCGCGCCCAGCACAATGCGCTTGAGGAGTTCAAATGGCTCGTGTTTTGTTATTAGAGGTTAAACCTTTTTATCACAATCTGTTCATCAACGCTAGCAAGGAAAGTGACTCGAGCCTCGCTCGGTCGACAGGAAGGACATGTGCTCGTGTTTTGTTATGAGAGGTTAAACCTTTTTATCACAATCTGTTCATCAACGCTAGCAAGGAAAGTGACTCGAGCCTCGCTCGGTCGACAGGAAGGGCATGTGCTCGTGTTCAGATTTAGCGGCCCTTGACAACCATGTCCGTGACTGTGTCCTCATCGACATCAGAGACGTCGGTAGCCTGAATCACATAGGCAATGCCTGAGCCAAGCTCAGACTTGAAAGACTCACGCGAGGAGCCGTAAAGCATCTTGGCCTTAATGGGAAGATTGTCGGGGGTCCAGGCAACGAAAATAATCTTCTGCAGAATGCGGCCGTCCGGGCCCTCGGTGTGGAAGTCAAAAAGACCGTAGGCGCCGTCCTTATCGTCTCTGGAAAGCTCCTCGATGAAGTCATCCCACGTCTTGTCCTCTTCGCCTTCCGTGGTGAGCTTGATCTTCTCGTCCTTGATGCGGAAGACAAGGTAGCGGCGCTTCGCGTCCTTGTGGCTGTTCTGGAGCTTGAACTTGTTGAACTCCGTCACGCACTCCTCCTCGGCGGTGATGCCCGACTGCGCAGTGATCACGAAAGTCAATAACAAACAATAAGCGATAAAACAAAAAGGTAACTTTGTCAGTCCATCGGAACACGTCCAACGCAAGGCAACCCAGATTTCCCGCTCTTCAATGCGCGTCTCGCTCCCGACCCTCTTTTCTTGTCGCCGTCGTCGTCCGTCGTTCGCCTGTCCACGTGCGAACGAGGCACAGACAACATACATGACGAACGAAGCTTCCGCTGCCTTTAGTCATAGGAGGCGAAAGCACATCGAGTCTCAGGGACGGATTATTCTCCTCCGACCGAGCAAGACAAAAGGGAGCGAGACCGAGCCCGCGCGCAGCGCGACGCACGCAAAAGAGCGTGATCCCGAGGCGCGCCCGAGTACGCGCAGGGTAAACCAGCAGCAATTTACGCGCGCTGTGCAGAAGAGGGCGAGGGAGAAACCGGCTAGCGCTGCCAGCTCAGCTTGGCGCAGCTGCTGCCAGCCTGCCCGCCTGGATATTCATTCACCTGGTAAGCGTGCCTGCATCGCACACCCGCGCTCGCGAGCTCCCTCGCTCACTCCGGCGCAGACCTGGGCTCGCGCACGAGCGGCGGGCGCTCGCCCGGGGCGGGCAGAGCGTGACAGCACAAGGCCGAGGACAACGTACCATGGTGGCGAGAAAAGTAGAAGACGGCGGCGAAGTACTTGACGTCGGCGGTCTTTACACGTAGATCGAAGTGGGTCTGCCCGACGTGGACGCGGGAGGATGATTTGCTCTCAGTGGAGGCCAGAGGACAAGCCTCCGCAGCGAAAGAGCCCGCATCACCGCCCTCCACTGAGCTTTTCTGTATACTCGAACCGTCGCTTTAAACGGGCTGTACCGCCTGCACTCTCCCGCAGCGATACGCCCGGAGGCGCTCCACTGACTACATTCACCACTAGGCTCGTAACGTCGATATTTAGGTCGCCAATCTCGCAGTTTTGACAGCTGCGGGAGTATTCTTCGGACTTGTATGATCCAAAGCCCAAAGATACAGACATGCTGCGGGGCCTTCCCCACTGAGTAAACATACCGACCCGCACCCGTGCGCTTCCCAGAGGCGCAAGACGCAGCGGAACCGCAGCTCCCTGAGCTGGCCACCTCCAGACGGCCGTCACCGAGGGCCCCCCGGGCGACGCGCGCGCGCCGATGACGGAGGGGGTGTGTGCTGCGGGAGGGGTGTGTGCGGGGTGTGCGCGGCGAGGTCCGCCTCGGTCGCAGCGGCGGCGGCGCAGGCCGCACGCGAGGCGAACCCGCGCGGTCCTGGTCTGCCTGCAGCTGCCAGGTCTCGCGGATGGCCTCTCGCGGCCTTCCGGTCCGGGTCGAGTCGAGTCGAGCGGGGAGAGGAGACGGGATGCGCCTCGCCTCGCTTCGCTTTTCGGGCGAGTTTGTTTGTTTGGGTGGGACGCAGTCGATGGATTTGATTTGCGGTGATTGTGTGAGCGAGTAATAAGCGAGTGAACGAGTGAACTCGAACGGTGGTATTTTGACGTGAGAACGCTTGCTCTGTGTGGGTCTGCGGAGTGGGAGAAGCTCGCCTTTGTGTGCAATTCTTTTCGTCACTGCACGCTGCGTTGGTCGATTGCCGCGGGCGGCAGCGTGGGTGGGTGGGTTCGTGGGTGGGTGGGTGGATGGATGGGTGGCCTTTTCTTCGTTTTCACTTTCTGCTGATCGACTGACGACAGACCGGCGACGCGCGGCTGGAACCGATGGTGAATGCAAAGGAAGTCTCTGCCATTTTGTCGTCGCCACTCGAAATTCCGTCCCAGAGCACTTGCTGGATGCTTGTTGGTTGATTGTGCACGTGGGTGTGTGCTCAAATCACGTCATCGACATTTTGCCCGCCCCCACCCCTTTACGCACACGCACACGCAAACAAACACACACCCTTTTCTTTTTTCATACTACCCAAGCTAAAAAACCAAAAGCTGAGCAGAGACGAGCTGCCAGCCAGACTCGAAGTTGTCGCAACGTCTGGTCCGCATTCTAAAAGGACAGGGAAGATTTTCTTAGTTCAGGAAAGGCTTTCTTGGTTCGAGTTGGTTAGTGGCCCATCGGGACGAGGTTGTTCGTGAGCCACTGAAGAGCGTCGTCCATACCGAAGCCTTGCAGCGCGGAGGCAGACTGCACGTGCAGCTTAAAGTGCTTAGAAAGGGTATCGAAACGCAAGAGCTCCCGGATCTGCGAACTCGTGATTCGCGACGGCTCTCCGCTGCGTCCCGTCTCGGGCAAGTCCGTCTTGTTGAGTATAATAACAAGCGCCGGCGCCTTACGACGAACATCGGCGTGTTCCGCCATGCGCAAAAACTCCCGTTTCGCCACACCCAAGCGCGTGAGGTCCGAGGCGTCAATCACGAAAAAGATCGCGTCCACGCTTCCATAATAAAAGGGCCAAAGCGCACGTCCACGGCCGTTCCCGGACATGTCCCATATTCGCCAAAACGAGTCAAACTTGCGTAGCTCGTGCATGCGCAGTCCTGCGGTTGGGTTGATCTCCCATTCGCCTCGCGACAGCGCACCCTTGCGCCCCCCACGACTTGCCTTGCTCGACAGCGCAGTATCTACCAAAAGAGACTTGCCATGCCCATCGAGACCGATGAGCAACACCGTTTTACGTTGTCGCTTCATGCGCGCAATCTTGTTGCTTGCAAGAGTCCCAAACAGAACGATGAGAAGCCCGATTGCAATTCGCAGCGCTGCAAGCACCGTTTCTGGAAGAATCACCTCTGGGCCTACGCTCACGTTCTCTTGCAGATACCAAAGCAAAAGACTCGAGTATACGAGCTTCGTAAAGACTGCAAAGATCGCAACAGCTTGGATAGTCAACTGTCGAAGACCGAAACTCGCTGAAATTCCCGCCAGAGGCACGGGGACGCTCAATACTGTACACATGTATTTGAACCCAAGTCAGTTTACGAACAAAAAGAAGACGGAGGAGTAGAAGAGGAAGGGAAAGAAGAAAACAAACAGGAAATCGACAGGGGGGTTCCCCTCCTTCTTAACTCCTTTCTCTTCGCCTCCTACCCGGAAACAGGTTCGTTGCGCCAACTTACAGCTAATGAGCATCGAAACAACGGGGATCTGGACATCCTTTCGTTCGTACTGATTACCGAGCCTCCACGTCATGACAAGTGACACGAGAGAAATAACAAGGTCCTGATACTGCGTCGAACGAAATGCAAAGACAAGTCTGTCAAGAGACCGCCATGCCGTCGCATCGCAAAGACTCTCACAGTGAAGTCTTGCTGCGTACGCGGACTCACTGCAGCGTCCGGAGAGCCCGGCAATCCTCGTTTCCTCCTTTGTATAACCCTGCTGACCCCTTGCCTTGCGCGATTCCTCGTGGCTCAAAAGACCCTTTTCCATGCGCGAAGACACGTCTTCCTCTGCAGGCCCATCCTCTTCGTCGGCGAATTGCACGCTAGCCGCCGTTGATGTGGTGGACGCCCGCTTCGTACGAAAAGATGACGCTTGGCGCACCATTTGCAGAGACCTCGTCTCACCGTGCCTTACGAGCGTGCTGTGCCGTACACCGCTGTCCGCTGGGCGAGACGTGCAAACGCGGTCCGGTCGCGTGCGAGCAAAACACGACCGCAAGCCCAATTATAGAGTGTCTGTGACTTGACTGCCTTGCGTCCGTCCCATCAAGAGCGCCCAACACTACTACTACGTAGATAATAGGTCTATCAATGGGTCCAACGGATCTCTGAAAACAGGCGAGACCTACGTCTTTGAGCCTAAAAAGAATGACTAATGACATTCTACACTATTTCTATAATGGGCGTCGTGAATGGGTACGCACCGGCGTGGTGAGCACTTGTTCTTGTGCTCCTCCTCATAGACGTGCTCGCCATCAACAACGCGCACAAGGTCGTCCGCGCAAGGGACGGATCGTTCGCCCGGCCAAAGCAAGAAAACGGAGGGCCGGCGGCTCCTGTCATTTTCGCAGCGCAAGCGGGCGCGCGTCGAGACAGGCTTGCTGGCTGGCTGGCTCGCTCGCTGGTTGGCTGGCTAGCTAGCTAGCTAGCTAGCTATCTGTTTGGCCGATTCGCGAACGAGCGACAGCTCAAAATGGGGGAAGGCGAGGAAAATAACGCGGTCATGGCCTCGTCCGCGAGCAACTTGGATCTCAACAAAGACACCTTTATCACCTCTTTGCGAGGCAATGACGGCGATGACACCACCATCAACATGGCTGCAACAGAGGCGCGACAAGCTCTTGTTGCCACCGTCGGTGGCATGGGCAGAGTGCAGGACCTTCACCATCAGCTCAGCAGCGTCGTCGGCTCACTTTCAGACAAGGTATCGGACGTTCTCAAGAAACAAGAGACCGAGTTCTTATCCGCCTATCGTGCCCACATGTACAATGTGCAAAAGGAGCTCCAAGAATTGCGCACAAAGGTACAAAATGCAGAGCTAGAGCTTCAGCGCGATGAAAAAATTAAGCAACTCACGCAGGAACGCGACTGGTTTCGCAAAGAAGCCCTTCGTCTCGATGCCTATGCTACTTCCATGAAGAAGGAAATCAAATTCATGGAGGAAAAACTCGATTCTGTCGATGAAGACCGCGTGTGGCTCGAGAACCAGCTCAAGTCTGCGAAAAGACAAAACAAGCTGCTGCGAACAGAGCTCGAAATGCACCTGGGCGTCGACGCTTCAGGCAACCGTGTTTCAACGCAGATGCTCGCCATCGAGGCTGGGCCGTCCCCTGCGCGTTCTCAGCTTGCTCCGCCCATTCGTAATAGTCAATCGCAGGACCATCTTGCGCGCTCCTCGGGACCCGGGGACCGCACTAACACGCATTCGAAGTCGAGCGCAGGGTTCTACAATACGCCTTCCTACGAGCGATCTGGTTCACAAAAGAGTCTCTTTGATGAAGAAAAGGGCATCTTTGGCACTGAAGAGCTGGTCATGAGCGACAATAACAATAACAACAGCAATAATTCGCACGGGCATCTCGACAATAGGTCAAAGCCAAGCGCAGAAGCACTTGCGGCGAGCGGGCAGGCCAAGCGCCAAATCCGACAGCTCCGGGAGCAACTTGGCCGTGAGAAAGAGCAGCTTCGAGATCTGCGCGCGCAGATTGTCCTTGAGCGCACAGAGCGTTCGGACCTTCAGGATCTTTTTGCCAAGTGCGTCGAGGATGTCAAAAAGGATATATTGCGACGCAGAGATCGCGCCAAGCGCGCGCAGTCGAAAAAGGCCAACCCGGATTCCCCAGCGATCCACACCGAGCAGTCGCTCGATCTTCAGGCCCGGGAAGCTCACATCATCCAACATGCCCAGTTCACGGCTCTTGACCGCCGCAAGGTGCTCGAACGCCTGCTTGAGCAGGATCAAGTTTTTGCGGTGCTCCAAGACCAGCTCTTTCCACAGACAGCATCAGAACAGCCTTTGGGTGCACGAATAGGCCAAAGCGCAACGGAGGGGGCTAGCCCTGTCGCAGCAGGCTTGTCGCCGTCAAGCCCCCAAGCTACATCGCCGCAAAATCCTGATAAAAACCCTTCAGGCCTTGCTAGTTCGCACAAAGGGAACGACTTTGGCCTCTCCTTCCTCCTGGAATCCATGTAAAAGACACTCTGCACGCACGACTGTGCAGCGTAATCGGATGATTTCATGTTTGTTTGTGTTTACTATTTACTACACTTGTAACATGGGAGCCGAAGAGGCGTCAGCACGAACTGAGGTACGGAGTTGTCAAGGGACACGCAACTTTACTACAATTTTTGGAAAAATGGTTTGGGAATTCACTAATGAAGACTTGCAAGACGCTCCGCGTTAACCAGCCGTAATTCGAAAACTTGATCCGAGAGCTGTTTCTTGTCCTTTTCAAGAGCTTCAATACGCTGCGCAGCGCGATCCAGTAATGCCTCGTAAGACTCCTGCGAGCTTTGCGATACTTGTCCGCTCAGACCACCAGCGCGCCGCGCCTTGGCTCGATGCAAGAGTTCTCCTACCTGATTGCGTAAGCTTGCATTTTCCGAAGACACACGCTCACTCATTTGCCGATAAATTTCCAAAAGAAGAGATGATTGCCGACTAGCGTCGAGTCCAAGCCTCTCCGCGAGGCCTTCGGCAACATCCTCGGGCTTTTCACCGTCCCTCAAGTGCACAGGAACGACTCGTGCCCCGATCTTGAGCTGGGCGACAAGGCGCGCACTACTCATGAGGCCTGGCACCGCACCCATCCCGATTTTACTACGTTCCTTCGCATCGAGATGCAAGCCTCCTCGCAGCCCAAAATCGCGCCCGCTCCAGTATTCGCGCAGGACAGCTTCTCCAAGCAAGAGGTCGAGCTCGCTAGGTCGCAAGAACTGCTCGCAGTCTGGCTCGGCGTTAAGCTTCATACAGAGACTCCCCTTAAGCTCTGTCACCGTGACGCGGTCTACATCGCGCTGGTTGCGAAATGAAATGTGTACCTCTGTGTCCTCAAAGTGGATCACAATCGTCTGAATACCGTTCGGATCCTGACTCCCAATCGAAACAGGTTCCACATATGGGGGAATACTGGCAGAATGAGAACCCTTGTCATCCTTCGCAAGTTTCGCAGAATTTGTGCGGCCGTCGATGCCCTCATCATCAGCCTCCAACTGCGGTCTCTCGCCACACCCTTGGACTCCCTTTTCACTCATCGGAACCTCGCCAGGAGCAGCTCGAATGGCTTCATCCTCGATTCCATGCTTCGTCTCGGTTTTGTCTCCTGCCGCGTTTGCCTTGGGAAAAAGGTCAAGGTCTTTTCCGCTTGGACGTTGTTCATCAGCATTTACCGATTCCTCCTCTTTCTCGTCGTCCTCGCTACGATCGCCCTCGATCCCTTGCGAGTCTTCGTCTTGCGCAGATCGATGGCTGTCAGCTTCATCGTCACTTTGATGAAGGCCTGCTTTTGCGTCTACGCCTCCTGATTCTGCTTGTAAAGACTCTGTAGATGGAGCAGGCGCCGGCATAGGCAACGGCGCCGGTGCTGGCGCAGCAGCAGCAGAAGTTTCCGACGCGCTGGCTTGTGCCGGGGCTGACTCCTCGGTATTCGCGCTAGCAGCTTCGGCGTTGATGGATTTACGCCATTTGATGAGATCCTGCTTGGTCGCAGCGCAAAAGCGGAGGCGAACGTCGTCACCTTTAGTTACCGAGAATCCAAAGTTGGTCGGTGCTCCCGAATCGTTGGGGCCAAGACTGGCACTTGCGCAAGAGCCTTCCTCTCCGGTCTCCCCGAGCTCGAGTTCATTTGACGAGAGACCTGCAAGCTTGAGCGGAATTGAGGGCTCCCCGGACTCTTCCTCAAACGCGCTCAGGACGCCGTCGCCGCAGACAAGGTACACCGAGGTCCACTTCTCGTCGCCCGCGAGATGCCACGCAACTGCCTCCATCCCGCCGCTCGTGCGCCGGCGTCAGGCCAAAGCAGGCGAGCACCCTGGCGGGTCGCCGCTGCTCCTGAGCCTCCGCGAACGAGTCCTCGCCCTTCCCGCTGGCCGCCCTCGCGAGCGCCTTTTGCACGCGCTCCTCCGGCCGCCTGGAGTTTTGGTTTGCATCGCATCGCATCGCGTCGCGTCGCGTGCATTAGCAGGCCCCCCAAATCGACTACGGTTATCTTGCACACGGCCCGGCAAAAAAGTAAAGCGCAAGAGTCCGAGAATGACAGACCCACGACGCTGATGCTTCGCGGCGCGGCGCGAGCGAACAGTCTCCCGCTCAGCTGGCCGGCGCCCCGTCTGCGGTGGCCTCGACACGCTCGCACAATGGCAGGGTCGGATACGCGCGGCACGCTTCCTGCGACGGCAGACCTCTGCGACGAGCTCGAAGATGCACTGCAGTACGCTCAGGGCGGCCTGCTGCGCGACTTTGGCGGCCACGTCGCCTTTGGTGGGCGCATCAGCACGGTGCAGTGCCTCGAGGACAATTCCAAGGTGAAAGAGGCCGTTGCAGAAAATGGCAAGGGCCGAGTGCTTGTGATCGACGGCGGCGCCTCCATGCAGCGCGCTCTTGTAGGAGACCAAATTGCAATCAAGGCTGCCAAGAACGGCTGGCAAGGGATTGTTGTAAATGGGTGCATTCGTGACAGCGCCGCGATTGCCAAGGTCGACATTGGCGTCAAAGCGATTGGCACAATTCCGCGTAAAACGGAGAAACGTGGCTCCGGAGTTCGCGACGTGCCCGTCAGTTTCGCCGGAGTTCTCTTCAGACCTGGCGATGTCCTCGTCGCGGATGAGGATGGCATCGTTGTCAGCAGCAACGGCGATCTCGACGCCAAGCTGTAACTTTATCAATCCCTTGTAATTCTTCTGTCACTCAAGGTTCCCACAGAACGAATCAATCAATGAATCAAACAAGCAATCAATTCATCTTGATCATTGAAGTAGAAAATTTGAAGAATCGACACATTCTTTTTCTAAAATCATTGCAACCAAAGGCTTGAATGCTCTGGTAGAGATCTGAACACAAAGAAAAGCAAATTTCGTGGCAGAGTTCTCCTCTGAAAAAAATGTATCATCACAAATACGAAGCCCAGCCAACCCATTGACGCGCAAGAATGCCTGGATCTGTCGCCATGGCAATCAACGTGTTCACTTGGTCCACTTCTGAGAGCATTTGCGTCTCCCACTCCTTTTGAGGTCCATCAACGGCAAGGTCGATGCGCGCGGATCCCGCGGCGTCAGATGCCCCGTTCCTAATAGATGCCTGAAGAACACGAAGAATGTTGTCGCGCGGCACCGTCTTGGATCGGCGCTCATTGACTTCTGAGGCCATGACCGATACCGGATTGGCGCCCTCCAATTTGAGGCGTGCACGGTCAATCCGATGGTCTCGCGTGCCGGCCTGCTCCTCCAACACAACTTCCGCGCCCTCCACAGCAGCCTCGGCTTGCTGCGCCATTTGTCCAGCGTCTTTACGTATACGCTGGGTCCAGTCAATCATGGGCTCGTTGAGGAAGACTTCCATCACGTGCGTAATCATCTGGCGCTGCTCCCGAAGCGCGCGCAAGCTGTGCACCATACTGTGAAAGAGGACCGTTTCGGAACGTAGCGGCTGCAGGACCCCCACAAACTGCCGCGTCAGTCGAAATGGCGCGAGTTCTGGAATGGGCAAGTGCGTCACGCTAAATCCAAAAGAATACCCAAAGTCAATGTGGACGACTGCCCCGTCTCGTTCGCTCAAGAGAATGTTGTCGAGATGCCTATCTCCGATGCCAAGCAAGTAAGTGCCTATGCAGGCAGTCCCGATCGAGCGTGCCAGATTTTGGCGAATCGAAATAAACCCTTCCGCGCTGCTCGCGAGGTGCAATAGGTGCCGACGAATCAAGTCCTCCGGAACGAGCTCAGGCACCTTGGCAAAGTTCTCAATCACGAGAGCATTGTTCGAAGGATCATACACCTTGGCGTAGTCTGCAGAGGAGCCCACAGAAGCACTCACCTTGCGGAAACACGACTGTAGCGCCTTGAATGCTTTCCACGATTGATGAGACAATGAGGCCGGGGCCTCTGACGAGGGCCCGCCTTCGCTACGATCATTGCTCTGGGCGCCCCCAGACGAACCGCGCTTGCGCTTGCGTGTTGAACCTGTAGATTGCGCACTCGCACTCGAGGCACTTGAAGCGGACTTGCCTCGCTCGATCAAAGAAAAATCAGGATGGCTCGTGTACTGCTCCTCGAGCACAGAACGAAATGTCTTGGTATTTTCCACCCACTCAAGCAACCCAATGTCCAGCGACAGAGGAATCACACGGTACGTCTTAAGCTGCAAGCCGCGCTGCGCGCAAGCCGCGTCTTGTTGGAAGATTTTGTTCATCACCCCAAACAGCTGCTGGATGCGCGAGTCCATGCGCAGGTCGTCGCCTCCCTTGACAAGGAATTTGTACTCGCGCTCATCATCTCCTCGCATGACGAGACATTTTGGCTTTTCCTTGGACCCCATCACCTTGAGTCGTTGTGAAAAGCTTGCAATGAGTGCGTGCTGATTGACCCGCGGTGGTGCTTGCATGCCCAAATTCTCGTACTGTCCAGGAACCTCAATTCCTTCTGCGAAATTGCTCATGTCAAAATCCGCCAGCCACTCGGAAAACTGTGAAAGATCCATTAGAGGAGGCACGTTGCTTGGTACTTGCGTGGTCGCGCCAACTCCTCGCGCCGATTTAGTCAAGAACTTTTTCACCTTTTCAGCGGAAATCGTCTCTCCGTGTTTCCCAAAGTAGTCGAATAGACGTCGGTGTTGCTGCGCATACTGCTTATTGTAACGCCCTACACTTTTACCCACGCCACTCTTGGAGACGGCTAGGACGTCTTCGAGGACGTCCCGTCGCCAAATTCTCGCAAGATCGGCTTCCATCTGTGGCTTGGGCCCGCCTTGGACCAATCTGTTCTTGAGCTTGCTCAGGGCCGCCTTCATGCGCAGCTCGGGGTGATGTAATCCATGGAATGCGGTCAAGAATGACGTAAAGAGCTGGCTTCGCAGCGCTGTCTCGAGCTGATCGATGCGATCCCGAACGTCGACGGGATCATCCTCGACAGTGTTAGCGTCAAGCTGCGCCTGCATGCACTGTCGGCTTACGTTGAAGCTTGCCGAGAGAGCCTGGGGATAATCATGGGCCAGCCGAATGAGCACCGGGAGGACCAAGGGGCCTACACCAGGCTTGGGCAAGAGCGCCAGGATCTGAGGCACCCAGCGCAAGAATGTCCACGAAGGGACCTCTTCAGCCTGTGTTGAAAAGGCCTCCGCCAACGCCTGCACGTGTCCGAGACGGGTCAACAGCGAAAGCACACGCGGCAAGAGGTCAAGAGCTTCCAACGCGCCAGCGCGCGCGCCGGTCATGACCTCATTCACGAAGACAACAGCAAGATCCTCCACGGTTCGCTCCTCGCCAAGAAAGGTGACAGCGTCATTAAGGCTTGCGCCAGCATACTCACGAAGCATTCGGCTGAGAAATTTCGACAAGGCGAGCCGCCCTGCCGATGCAGGAGGTAGCTTTGTGAAAGCTATGAACGCCTTTGCTGCATGTTTCTGAATCTCTTCGTGGGTTGCAACTGGCTCGCCGTGATCACGAATCTGCAAAAGAATATCGGTTGCGCGTGCGTGCACGGATGCCGCCATGCGCCCCTGCACCGCGAGAGCGTCCGCAGAGAGTGAGTCAGCTCTGCTGCTGACGCCATCGACAAGCTTGATCGACGTCATGACGTCTTTGACACGCTCATCCAGTGGAACACGACGGGAGATGGTTTTTTCCAACAAGTGCTCCACCTCTGTCTCGTAGACGGCGATGGCGAGCTTTTCATCGGGTTCACCGCCGTGAGCGTTGGCGCGCAGCTGCTTCCTCACGCGGCGTATATCCTCTCGAGCAAGGGCAAAGTGTCGCTGGGCGGTGAGCGCAACTGCATCTTGAAGAATAGAAGCGCAGCCAAACGCTTGCATCCTGAGATTTACATCAGTACGAAGCTCGGGCAACCGCGAGACGATCTCTCGCCCCAGCGCCGAAAGCGCCTTGAGGCGCGTAAACTTGACTGATTCCCAGACATCCGCCGAGTCAAAGGTTTTGGCCGGGGTGGCCCGCTGCCACTGGTCAATTAGGTCTTGAAAGACTGCGAGACTTCGCGTCTCATCAAAGCCATTCTTCACTAGCGTTTCACGCGCTTCAAAGTACGAGCGCAGGTCCATGAGCGACATGAGAGGCTTGAGGAGCGCCCTTTTTGAAGAGCGCCCAAATTCTCCAATACTTGACCAAGTGTTTGCAAATTCCCCGAGACGCGCTTCAACGCGAGCACGCGCAGCAACATAGTTGCTCTGCTCCAAATCGTATAGCACAAGGTCCACAGGGGCCCAGCGGGTGAGCCAGTCGCTGCGTTCCTCTGGAGCGAGCATGCGTTCTGCGACCTGAGGCAGTTCGTTCGTCTCAAATGCTGTGCGCTCGCCCCGCAGTGCTTCGCGCACAAAGCGAACCGCACGCTCGGACTCCGTCTCTTCGTGCAAGCCAACACGCATGTACGGTAGCACGTGCGTTGCGAAGCGACCTTGATCCCAGAGCGCCGTGGGAAGAGCCGGATACTTTTCAGGCAAACGCTGTTCGCGCACAAGCTGTGCGCGCTTGTCTCTGTCGCTCTCCCAGCCATTGAGAGCAGTATGAGACTCGAGCAGGAGGTCTTCGAGCAGACTGGTCCACCGACGGTCGTACAGTAGACAGTCGAGCCGACCGCGCCAGAGATACCGAAGTTTTTGCTCCTTGGCTGCAGCTTCACTCTCGCTGCCAGCTGTACTGTGCTCATCCTCGATGAGATTCATATAGATTTCCGCTGCAGCTTTGTAGTTCAAAGACTCTTGCAATTCTAGCGCGTGGAGGGCCCGCTCGTCTTGGACTGCATTGGACAGAATACTCGTGAGGACGTCCTGCTCGCCTAATGCATCATAAAGACGCAAAAGCTCCAGCCAATAGTCTGCCACGAGGCTTTCCTGCATGGTCTTGGACATTGACATTTGCTTGGCGCGACGCCGCGTGCGAAGAATCGTGCTCTCCATTGCAAGAATACCAGACGCGATACAACGCGCCTGGATCGCTGCGTCCGCCATCGTGCGGGGCACAAGGTTCACGGGGCTCTGCTCGCTGTCTTGTAAAGAGGTCATGGGTCCAGCGCGGTCGATCGCCTCGTTGACAACGACTATAAGAGCCTCGACACAATTTACTACATCGGGCTGAGCACGCGCCTTGCGCAAGAGCATTTGCATGGCTTGGAGGAGCTCCTGCAGGCAGTCCATGCGCTTCTTGCTTGTGCCAGCAGGGACAAGAGCGCGGAATTGAGCTTCTGTTCCAATGAGACGATCGCAGATACCGCGCAATATACTCACGAGAATGTGCTGCGCAGATCGCGCATCCATTGTGCACACGGCAATCATGGGCTCGACCATATCCCGGATGGGAATCTCCACATCAGGGATCTCTCCGGCTCGATACTTGCGGTAAAGACGAACCTTGCCGGCCCGTCTCCGACGATCTTTGCGCCTCTGGGCTTCGCGCCGCCGTCTTTCCCGATATGCGTCGGTACGAAAGACGTCGGCGTTATCTGCTTTGGCCTTGGGCGTAAAATCGGCGCCAATCTGTCGTGCTGAAGGGTCCGCAGAGGAAAGGCCGTAGCGCTTGGGGTCGAATCGTCTCCGCTCGAGCCAGCTTGGCAGCGCGCCGCCCATGGCAAGGGTCCCACGAGGCTTGGTTTCCGAGCTTTGCGTCGCTTTTGTTACATTTGCCCCAACAGGGGCCTTTCGACTGTTTTTCCCGGCTCGATACAGATCGTTTGCTGACGCGTCCGGACGAGGACCCTCGCCTGCCTCGAGCTCTGCCGTCTCGCCTTCGCTGAGGTTGTCTTCGTCGTCTTCCTCCTCACCATCATCCGCACGCGCACGACCGAGTGCCCCGCTCGAAGAGTTTCGATTGGAGGAATTGGCATGGTCGACAAGACCGGTGCTGTTTTGAGCGCGCGACGCTGGCATGGGAAACGCCTTGGAGAAAACATTGTCTGTAAACGCAGACACGGTTTGTCGCTTGCTTGCTTCAAGCGTGCCTCGAAGAACCCTTCGGCGCCTCTTCGTCACTCTTTGCGTCCCGGGAAGGAGCGTGGTCGCGAGATCTGCCTGCGTACCCATGTTGCCGGCATCCGTAAACTGCGTGGAAGGCGCCATTGTCGGGGTAAAGAGAAGATCCGCGGCGTCCTGCGTAGCACGGACCATTCCAGCCGGCGCGAGGCCGCCCATGTAGCCTTGTGTTCCGTCCTGAGATGCAGCCAGCGCTGATTGCGAAAACAAAGGCGCCATCGGCTGCGATCCGGTCATGCCAGCACCCGCACGACCACCTGCCTGCGAGTGTTCCCACGAGGCATCTACACGTAGCGGTCTGAACTGCGCACTCTCTTCGAGGCCCTGTGTGACCATCTTTTCTGGTTCGTCTCCGAACTCCGCATTGTACCGACTCATCTTGCGTATGCTTGCGAGCATAAGACCGGCCACATGACCGACCCAGGAAGACTTATTCGCGAGGCCCGTTATTGCCCGGGCTGACGTCTGACGCTCGCCATCACCATCGCTGCTCGCTGCTGATGCTGCCGATTCCGAGCTGTACTCGGGGTCGAGCGCACTTAGACAATGTACAAAGCGATCAAAGGGGGAACTGTCTGGAAGACGATCTTCATGGTCCCAAAACGCAAAGAGCTCCGTGCGCGTTGCAGCGTCTGGGTCACCCAGCCCCGTGGCAAGTGCAGCTACGATGGCGCGATGGCCGCGAAGAGGCTCGAATCGTTGATACAACCACATGAGCAAGCGGTACGCCTGTCTCCGTGCGGCGGGGGAAACGTGACCTCGGGCGACGTTGATAATGTTGGGTGCGAATAGGTCAGACCATTCAATAATGGAAAAAGGTTCCGCTGCTCGGTCCATGCCAGCGACCAGGCCTCGTAAGATGCGCAGCGCGCACATTATCGAGACCGCAGATTCCGGGCGCACAGCCAAAGACCGTGCAATGGCAGGACGGAATGCAGAAAAGAGCTCTCGGGGTGACAAACCGGCGACCCGATCTGACTGCGCAGCAACTTCTGCGCGCTGTACTTTGGCGTCGCGCTCTCGCTCGATGTTTTGTTGAGTCTCATAAGCTTCGCCGTCCAGCGGTTGCTCTGTCGTTGCAGGCGGACGCACATAATAGATGTCATCCTGAGCCAAGAATCGTTCGAGAAGTCGTAGGGCCATATCTTGAGCATCAGAACCGAGTTGATTGCAAAACAGTTTGAGCAAGGTGTCGAGGGTGTGACGGTTCAATACTTTTGCGAATCTGGCTTGTGCATCAGCTTCTGCAGGGGCGACAAGCGTTGCCATGATGGAGAGCCACAGATCGCTGCGAGACTGACCGATCCAAAGCCCGGCTAGCTTGCAAATCTCTTGCGTGAAGAGGTCAACGAGTTCGTCAGTTTGGTTCTTGTCGTCAAGCACATTAAGGACCTGGCCGCAAACTTCGGCAGCCACGAGATTCAAGCGCTTGTCCCTCCAACGAAGGCTCTTTGCAAGTCCCAAGAGGAACTTGCGTTTATGGTCGTCGGTAAAGTTCGGGTCTCCAAGCGGGTCGTAACCATGAGCAATGATGATGCCCAAAAGATTAAGACCGGCATGTCGTTGAATCGTGTGGGCTTTGAAAACTGCGGTTCGCGTACGCTCATTCATTTTTGAGCCGGCAAGAAACTGCTTGACAATGACCTTTCGCTCAATTCGCACGCCAAGGCCACCTGCATCTTGTGTTTGGGCCTTTGGTTTCTTCCAAAACCCAATCATCATGCTGACCAGCTGCAGATTAGCCGTCATTATAGCCTTGGAAGAGCTCGCCACCCGCGTCATCAAGATTTCGATGAACTTGCTCGCATTTGCCCAAGCTTGCTCGTCGCCAACGGCGAACCGGGAACTGCCTTGCACTGCGCGCTCCCAACGACCTATCAACACACAAAAGTCGCGCAAGAGATAATGAAAGCCGCGACGCGCGGAAGCCTCTTCGTCTGACGCAAACGGCGCTTCGAGGTCAAGCAAGACCTGAAGCGCAGGACGCAGCAGCGAGCCTGCAAACGGCGCGAAGAGCGTCGGTCGATTGAGAATGATTTTGAGGCCAAAGAGACGAACATTGATGGTGCAGCGGCGTCGTGCCTGTGCCTCGGCGCTGTCGCCAATTCCAAGCTCGAGACCCATCGTTTCTGTCCCCGATGTGAGAGCTGCAATGACCGAATCGACCCATACCGGCGTTGTGGAGACGATGGATGCATCGATCTCCTCTGCATTTGTCCACGCAAAGAGATCTTTTTTGCGCATGACGTCTAACATGGCCAGGACTCCCGTCATGCAGGGAAGTCGATTGAGTGGGTCAAGTTCCAAAGATTCAGCTTCGTCTGCAGCGCACTCTAACGCAATAGCGCTCTCCGCTTTGTTGTAGTCATCGTCGTCCATCTTGATTGGTTCCTTTTTGTCGTCGTTGGTTTTGGTAGTTGGCCTTTCGGGATCGCTCTCAGAATTTTTTGCTTTTGAGGACGATGTGATCTGACCCGACGCATCGAGCTCAATTTCCATGTCAGCGCTGGTATCCGCCGGAATAGGGGGAGACGCGCTGTCGCCGATGACCATGCTATTGAGCTTGGCGCCAGCGAGGTTCTCTGGCGGTGCAAAGGAGTATTGCGTGACGTGGGTGCTTGAAAAGGTCGCGGCCGTCCGAAATGCCTTGACTGGAAGTCCCTGGTGCTCTGTATTGTCCAAGAGGCCCTCGACGCTGAGCATGCTATTGCCAAAGTTTGACTGGACCGCAAAGGTAGGTTCGTCTGCAACACTTTTACGCAATGGCACGAGGGCGTCCCACATGCCATCTCTGCCGATTTGAAAAACCAAACGCTCAAGGACTGAGGCTTTAGATTGCGTGCGTGCAAGTGCCACACACATAAACTGAAAGACGGCATTCGCGTAGGAGCCACCCTGTGCGCGCATTGCGCGCAAGAGGACTGCAGAGTCCGCGGCGCTTGGTGGCTTCTCACCACCTGGCGGTGGTGGTGACGGCTGGTGCGCAGCGGTCTTGGCCGCAGCGCGGCCTTCGCGTCCGAGACGGGTCAATTCCTGTTTGCCAAAGATACAAAGCTCGCGCGTAATATTGCGGCCTGCGTACTTTGCAGCAAAGATTTGATCGAGCTGATTTTTCGTCAAGCAGGTGTACATAACTTGGAGAATGTCGAGCGCGCTTTCACGAATGGAAAGAGACGCCTTGTCGAAGCGCGGAGACGATATGTGGGTCAGCACTGGGTGCGTGAGGCGAAGGAGAAGCGCGTGGTCATCTTCGGCGAGCCATGCGGTCCATGTGCTTGCGCGGATACGCTGCACTAACGGAAGCAGCAACATTGACATGAAGGTGCTACGAAGTGCCGCAGTTCGTTCTGATGTGGCAAATATGGTCTCGGTGCACTCACGACACATAATCAAGGCCGGTTCGTCGCCAGGGGCGCCGGAAAAGACATCCAGCGCAGCCACAAGGTTTGTCAAGTGATCAGCGATATGCGTTGCGTAGACGTGCTCCTTGCCATCGCGCAGCTGACGATGCAAGATACGAAGGAGAAAGATTGATCCGCACTTTTCCAACGCGAGGAAGAGCGCTTTCAATAAAAGTACAAAGTCATCGCGCTCCAAACTTGACAGTGAATCGTGCGCGCCGACGGGAAAATGGCGCGAGACAATGGACTCGCGCACGAGTTCGAGCGCGCTCGCTTCGAGAGGAGTTGCCACCAATGACGTAGCAGTGGACTTTGCTTCCTTTTTGTTGCCTTGTTGGTGTGCGGCCCACTGGTGCCACTTGAGGGGCGCATTGGAAGTGAGTCCTCGAAAGAGAAGAGGCAGCATGGTGCAAGCGTCGACTTTGGCGGTGACGGCGGCCTCCGGGGCAAGAAGCCTTTGCATGATCATGGTCGCGACCTTGAGATGCAAGGCCTCCGGATCGGATCCTTTTTCTTCTTCATGAAATGCGAGCGGATCGAGTCGGAGCAGCCTGCCGAGAAGAATGCCTAGCTTGTGCCAAAAGCTGTCGATGTGGGCGTGTAATTTGGTATGGGGACCCGTCAAGAGCCTGTGCAAACCGCCGACGAGATGTTTTGTAAAGATTTTCGAGGAGACAAACGCCAGAGCCTGGTTACCGAGAAGGTTGGCGCGAATCGCGAGCTCGTCAGCTGCGGCAGTGAACATCTCGAACGCGCGTTCGCGCGCGAGGTCTTCCGGACCGCAAAGCGCATCGAGAACAGGGGACGAGGCTGCCTTCCATGAGTCGCGCGCGAGCAGGACATGGAGTACGGTCTCTTGAAAGTTGGTGTAAAATGTTAGTTTGCCCAAGGCGTCGCGCACGAGATCCGCGGGATCCCATCCCAGATCAAGTGCCAGGTCGAGGGCTGCGGCCCCAGACTTGAGCTCCATGGGTGGCGGATCGTCTCCCAGTCCCGTCACCGCTCGTTGAAGGTAGCTGAGAGTATGCGCCGGGTTCTCGATGAAGGAAAGATTGGCACGGTGGAGAATGCGATGACCTCGTAGCTTGGTCCGGAAACCAATTTCCGCATCTGCGAGGCTGCTTCCAGGGCTGGCAAGCAAGGAGGACTCGCCAGCGTCCTGCTCGAGAATTGAGGGCTGCATGGCCTTAATCTGTGTCGCAATGGCGGGAACATTGGCAACGGCAGACACGAAGCGCTCAAGTGCGGGAAAAAACGACTGTTGAATGGTGACGTTTTCGCGATCAAAAGCGCGCTGCGGGGACCGGGTGTGCAGGGCGAGACGGAAGACGAGAATTATGGCACTCGGTACGCAAGCGGCCAAGTCGACCTGGTTGGGCATGCTTTGGATGAGCTCGCTCAAAAGCGCGAGCGTCGACAACACAAAGGAAGAAACGATGGAGCGCGAGTACTCGGCTGCATTGTCGCGGTCCTGGAGGAGATGCGCCGCAGCTGCGTCGAGTGACGCAAGGAGCGGACGAGCATCATGAAAGATGTCGAGTGCATGCTGGCGGATGAGCCAATGCGTGGCATCAATGCGGCCCGTGAGATCCTCAATCCAGACACCGCGAGAAGCGCCGACGGACCGCGCGTTGTCGACGGTGGCAGGAATATCAGCAACAGAATCGATGGCAAAAGGCAACGCACGAGCTTTGGTCTCGTCCAGAAGAAGAAGGTCAAAGTCTGCGTCGGTGGGCTTTGGCACTGCAGGCGGCTCACCAGCCTTGAAGTCGGCGAGCCAGGCCTGCACCGCGTGTTTGCGGTCATGATCAATGACGCGAACAAAGATGGAAAAGAGCTCGCGGCACTTGCGGCGAAAGGCAAGTTCGCGACGCGAAATGCGAGCAAAGAGCCAACGAATAACCTCGTGAAGGTCTGCAAAGCGTCTGCGCGGCAGAGACTCGTCAGGCAGTGCCAAAATGGTAGCCCGGCGGCTTATAATGCGGCAGAGACGATTCACGGCGCGCTCCGCCACCGCCACGGTCCCGATGGCTTGCTCGTCCTTGTGCGCAAGTCGTAGACAGGCCATTGCGTTTTCGAGGAATTCGAGAACGTTTTCGTCGACGAGGTCAGGGTTCTCGCGAAACTCGCGATACAGATTTTCAAAGGCCAGACAGGCCCCAAGACGCTGATAAGGGTCCGGATGGCGCATGAGAAAGTAGATGCGACGTAGTAAAGAACGCACGTTGGCCGCGCGGCGACCCTGGTCATGGCGGCGGGTCTTCACGGACCACTTGAAGAAGATTCCGACGACTTGAGCGCAAACATCGCGCAGGGAGCCACCGGCTTTGGACTTGAGGTTGTCCATTGCGGCCTCGAGGAGCGCCATGGCCTCGGCATTTTCGGCGTCGACTTGATGCGCAAACCAAGCGGCAAGCTGCAAGACCAGCGGTTTGAAGAGCTGGCGCGCGACAGCCTCGGCGTCGACGGCAAGGTGCAGGAGACCTGGAAAGAGATGGCTGAAAATGGTAGCCATGGCATACGTCTCTTGGGAGGATGCCCCCGAGGCTGCGGATCCGCGTGCTGTCTCGTTGGAGCGGCCGACCATGAAGAGCACAAGCGCATGAAGTAGCTCGCACGCGGCGACTTTGACTTGGCGCTGCGGAGCGTTTCGCGCGAGATCTAAGGCACGAGGGATGAGATCATCGAGCTGGACGTGAAGTGAATGGTTGACAAAGCGAAAGTTAAAGGAGACGCGATCTTGTGTATCCCACCGAAAACCTTGCGCGAGCGAATCCTCGACGGAAGGAAGCACAAAGCGGTTCATGCCGCCGATTCGCCCGAGAAACTCGACAATGCGAAGGTCGAGAGCATCCATGTCGGCTGTGATGCCGACCCCGAGACTAGAGCTCCCTTTGATACCTTTGAGACGTCGCGCTCGATCAGCGCGGGTTTCGAATGTACGTAACTTTGCGGCGTTGCTTTGTGTTTTGAAGGAGAGAAACTTGCCAAGGTGCGGCAGAATACGCTGAAGGGCGGCCGGGTCAAGGACCCCGCCACGGAACCAGAGCATGATGGCATCAATAGCCTGCGAGGAGAGGTCAGGCCATGCGCGCCCACCTGTAACGAGAGCAGCAATGATGGCAGCTTCAAATTGTGCGTGTCTAGAGCGCACAATGCAAAGAGGTGCGGCCAGAATGCATTGAAGACAGGCGCTGAAGAGCTCGTCCTGGTATTGCTTGGAACGCATAAAGGCCATGTCGAGAAAACGCTGGGCGTGGCCAATGTAATTCTCCGTCGGAATGGTGAAGACAATGTGCATGAGTTTGTAGTATCCACTTACGAGTGGGAAAATGGCGGAGCGCTCGAGAATGACCTGGGCAAGTACGGGTGCCCATTTGACAAGTTTCTCTGCATCCAACCCTGCAAAACCTGGCGGCAGGACGCGGCTGCAGAGTTCAACGAGGTTGAGAAAGGCCAGGTATTGTAGGGGTTTTTCCGGGACGAGTTTTTCAGCATTTGCCGCGGTGGCGACAGTGTGAGTGAGAAGATCGGCGGGGTCTTCCATGCCGAATTCAAGATCAGCTGCGTCAGCACGATCGTTGTCATGGTCGGTCCTCATGCTTTCCTCTTCTTCGGGGGTTCGCGGACGGAGCGCGAGATTCAAGGCCTGCGTCATCTTTGTAACGACCTGGATAAAGTGGTCAAGAACTTGCTCTTGGTGTTTTGGCTGCTCGAGCAAGTCAGCTTCGTCTTTGTCAAATTCAGTATCATCGTTGTCGTTGTTGCCATCGTTCGCCGCAGCTCTAAGGTCGGGTCCTCCTATGTGGGGATCAAGATCGTCGGCGTCTTCTTCGGCATGGGATTTTTGGTTTGGGTTGGCGCGTGATGTTGTTTGATTGTTTGGCGAGGCGCCATCGTCGGTGGAGGCGGCGGCATGGGGAAAGAGGAACTTCCACATGGGGACATAGGCGAATAAAAGTCTGGTTTCCGGTGCACCCGTTTCTGGATGAAAGAGAGTGATGGATGATGAATGTCTGGGGATCGTTGCGCAAGATTGAACAAGGAGTGGGCGGATTGTGAGATCGAGAAGGCGTCGAAGGGCCTGGCCCTTGGGTTGGAGGGCCGCGGTGAGACTTTTGATGGCGCGCTGTACGGTGACACGATCGATCGCAAAGAGACCTGGATAGGCGCGTCCGAGAAAGAGGATTTCACGTGCCAGAAAATCAAGGAGAATTTGGTCTCGCTCGTCAATCTTGTTGGCTGGAAGGTGAGTGATAATGCGGGCGTAGGTGCGAAGGAAGCGTGCGTGACGCACAACTTGCTCTGTGCGACGCTTGAGATGGAAGCGGGCGTCGCCCGCAATTTTATGTGAGGAAAAGAGAGTGTAAGTTTCGTCCTCCATGTCCGCTTGCGTCATGCCAATGGTGGTGCTGTCGAGAAGGCCGGCCGTGGAGCTGGCTGCGGTTTCCGCGCTAAGAAATGCAGGCACGAGGTGCTCTTCGTTGCGGTCAATGGTGTCGCTGGCCTCTTTGAGAATGTGAAGGAGGCGGCGAAGCACATTGGCGTCCTCGAAGGCAAGGACCGCAGGCGCGAAATAGCCGTAGCCGTTGATGACGAGCTCTACATCCCGATTGGTGAGCGTCTCGGCGTGGTGCTTGGCGCTCGAGGTTGCGGCCGCGTCGGAGGCATCTGCGGTGGCGTCTCCGCGCGCATCTCGCGCGTGCTCGAGAATGTTGCGAAAGGTGTTCATGAAAGAATTCATGGTATCGCGAGCATGAGGAGGGGTTTCGCCTGGTGCGGCGGCAAGATCGGCGAGACTGCGCCCGACGGTCTTGAGAACCGCCAAGGCGCCGCGATAGCCGGGACTGCGTACTTTTTGGTGCGGGGAGCGCGAGAGGGTATACAGGGCATTGTAAATGTCTTTTGGGTCGCGGAGCACGTCAGGCTCAAAGGTTTGGATTTGGTCCGCGAGTAGGAGCGCGGCACGTTTGGGAACTTCGAATCGGTTTTGTCGCGAGGAAATATTGAGTTCGTGTCGAATAAGCTTGAAGAGGCGAGCGCGTTCGTCTGAGCTGCAGAGTGGAAAGTGTCGCAGGAGCGTCTGAAGGCACTGGAAGGCGCCCTCGACGAGTGCGTTTTCAGCCTTGGAGTCTTCCACCCCTGCGTTTTTCTCGAGAACGGCAATGCAGACTTGGCGAAGTTTGTCGCCGAGAGGTTTTTCCATGTGTTCATGAGTGCGATCGCGGGCAAAGAGGGGCGGGTATCGATTGACAAGTATGCCAAGCGTGATGAGACATTCCTTTTTCACGGAGGGGCGGACCTTGGGTCCCGAGTGAGCGACGCGGAAGAGCGCGGTGGCGAGTGGATCAACAGCAAGCTCTTTTGCATCAAGGAAAACAGCGGTGAGTTCGAAGAGGCTTTGGAGTGGCAAGAGCGCAGCGCGTCGCGCGTCTGCGGCGGTTTCGACTTTGAAGGCGCGGAAGGCGACGTCTCTGATGTCGAGGGCGTAGTCGACGACGGATCGCGCGCCAACGCGTTTGATCCAGCGGCCCACGAGGCTGTAGAGCTTTGCGCGGAGTGAGATCTCGGCCTTGTCGGAGAGTGCTGGGTCGGCCTGTGTGACGGCCTGTTCGAGAAAGTGGAGAAGGCCTGGTGCTTCTGTGCGGAGAAGCAAGAGGTGCGAGCATTCGAGCACGGCCCGTGCGCCGGGCTGCAGACTAAGGAGTGTTTCCTCGAGCTCGTCGACGAGGAGGTCGAGGCCGGCGTCGAGGCGCTCGCCGGCGTGCAGCTCTTGCAGCTTTTCTCGCAAGGTCGCGGCGGGTCCTTGGTCCATGGTCTCGACGGCCGGGCCTCCCCAGCCAGCCAGCCAGCCAGCCAGCCAGCCAGCCAGACCGCCGCGCCGTCAGGCAGTCACCCACACAGCTGGGCTCTGCGCGTGGCGTGCAAGCGCCCGCGCGCTTTCAAGTCGCTCTGCTCTGCTCTGCTCTGCTCTGCTCTGCTCTGCTCTGTTCGATTGTCCGCAACTCGTATCTGCGGAACCCGAAGCCTGCGAATCTGCGTTGTCCAGAGGCTTCGCGTCTGCTAGATATGTCCTTGCCCGAGCTCGCTCTGCGCGCCAGAGCAGGTTTGCCTTGGCTTCCGCGCGCGGGCGAGCGCGGGCGAGCGCGCGACGGGGCGCGACGGGGCGCGGCCGCGCGGAAGCGTCTGCAGCGCGAGCGTTGGCGGCGCGGCGAGCGAGCGAGGGAGCGAGGGAGCGAGCGAGGGAGGCGCGCGCGCGCGACGGCGGCGGTCGTCGTCGCGGTCGTCGCGGGCGCGGAGGAGGGCGCGGGCGTCGCGGGCGCCATGTCGGCGCAGTTCCTGGGCGCCGCGTACGCGGGCGGAGAAGGGGGCGGCGAGGAGGGCGAGGCTGCGCGCAAGCGCAAGCGCGTGGACGAGGACGAAGGCGATAAAGAGGAGGGCGGCGAGGACGAGGGAGAGGATGAGGACGGCGACACGGGGAGCGAAGACGAGGACGGCGAAGACGAGGACGACGAGGAGGGGAAGAAGGCGGCGTTGATGAGCACGAGGCTGTTCACCGTCCGCTCGCACCTGCAAAGCGTCGCGAACCACGACTATGTCTTCTTTTCGGATATCCTGCAGGAGCTTGACATCAACCTCGAGGGGGATCCGGACCTCCTGGAGCGCTTAGAGAAGAGCGACATGATTGTGGTGGACATGAACGAGAAACGGATCAAGTTCGAGCCACGCTTTGACGTGCGCGACATTCCAACTCTCTTGCAAGCGCTCAAAAAATTTCCTGATGGGATTTCTGTGCAAGAAATCGAGGCGAGCGGTCCAGAGGGGGTCATCTCGTACGTGCAGAGGGCGATCACCTGGGGGCTGGTGATTGCGATCCGGAACCGCAACGCTGCCGGCGGGACGTCTCCGTACGTGTTGTTCCCGCGCGGAGACTCCTTTTTCGTCCCGCTTAGTGGGGCGGTCACGGCGGAGCCTGGTCGTTCGGCCTTGGGGTCGACGTGCGACCTGCAGGGCGAGGTGCACCGCGGCGATGCCCTCGTGCTGGGACGCGACGCCGTGGAGGCGTTCGAAGACAACGACCTCTCTGTGGTGGAGCAGCGGTGCCTGCGTGTCTCAACTGAACCGTACGGTGCTAGGCAGCCGCACGCGGACCGCGAGTACGCTGCGGCTGTGGAAATCTTGCAGCGGAACCAGGTCCCTTATTCGCGATCGTCCGCTGAACCGCCGCGACCTCCCAAAGAAGGCGACTACAAGCTCGTTTTCACGGACTCAAAGGTGCCAGTGATTCCGTCTGTGAAGGCTGCCTCGGCTTTGAGGGGCGTCCAAGCGCTCAAGCACGGGTGCACGAACGACGTCAAGGCGTTGTGGCGCGAGGTGTGCAAGAAGCACCGGTATCGTGCGGCGGCGGCCCCGATTGTGGACCATTTGCTGACGGAGAACAACTTGACGACGGCGGAACGGCTTGCGCAGAGCAGTGTCACGCGCAAGCGCAAGGTGCGCCTCAGCGCCAAGCCGAGGCGGCAGAACAACCGTGCGCGCAAGATTACCAATACGCACGTCGACTAAACGGATGAAACCTACGTTAGCTCTGAGCTTTCAAAATGGCAGCAAGAGCAACAACAGTCATGGCGATCGGAAAAGGGTTGCGGCAGTAAATTGAGGCGGGTAGGTCCTAAAGGACCTGTGATCCGCGAATTCAGGCGGGTTTATGCATGAATCTCTAGTGGCGGGTAATGCGGGCCGGCCCGCAATGTGGAGGCACGTGGGAACAGGATTCAGGAAGGTCTTGGCCGGCCGCCACCGGTGACAGTGAGTGCAATTCGTGGCAGGTCCATAATTCGCAAGGCGCTCCCAAGTTCCAAGCCGCTGCACGCACCTGCCACTGTTCGTGATCGTCTTTAGTTTTTCTCGGGGCTGCTACATTTTGCAGCTGCAGCGAAATTTTTCTGCTGTGCGTTTGCAGTTAGCTGCTGTGCGCTTGCAGGCCGCCCTCCACGAGATGATGAAGATTTTACTGTGAGAGTCATGAGGGGGCAAGTTGTACTTTTATTTTACTTACTACAGTTTATCGAACTTTTGACTTGATTGAGAGTGGTTACTGTTACTCTTTGGTAGGTAAAAAGGGGGATTTTCTTTTGACTTGCGGAGTTCGGAACGGCCGCTGGTCGGATCCACCACAGGATCTCAGGCGCGACAGCTTGTCTCCCAAATCGCTCAGCAACTAGCAGTAGCTGTAGCTTGCATCGCATCGCATTGCATTGCATTGGATTGCATTGCATTGCATTGGATTGCATTGCATTGCATTACATTGCAAGTCCGTGAATTTCATTCCATCCATTCATCCACCCGAGAGCTCTTTACTTGGCTGGCAAGAAAGTTGGATCGAGCTGGAACTCTTGCAAGCAATGGCGCGTGCCGCACCGCACTGCCACGAGCAAAAAGATTTTTACTTTTACTTTTTCTTTTACATCGTGTTTGCTCCCAACTAGTACGCACGAAGAGGTGGCAGCAGCGGTGTGGCCCGCTGCAGGTAGAATAGTTTCCCGCGATTCTCTCGCTTGCGCACGAAAGCCGAAGACCCGCGCCAGATTTCGATGCCGACCGCGAAGCCGTCCCGGCCGCTTCAGGGCGCTCTGCTCTGCCCTGCCCTGCCCTGCTCGGCTCTGCTCTGCTCTGCTCTGCTCTTCGCCACGCCACTGCCCGATCCTTCTTGCGCACTCGGGCGCGCACTCGGGCGAGCGAGCACTCCTTGGCCCCCTTGCCGGTGCGGATGGCGGCCGCGACGGCATCCGCGAATTGGCGAACGAACCCACAGCTGCGCGGCGCCGGTCCGGGTTCCAGGATGTCCCGGTCCGCTGAGGCCGGAAAACCTCGGTGTCAGTGCGGCGGCGGAAGCAAGAAATTGGAAAGAAATGGAAAGCCTGGGCAAGGC
The DNA here is from genome assembly GCA_003116975.1 of Aurantiochytrium sp. KH105. Taxonomy (NCBI): domain Eukaryota; class Bigyra; order Thraustochytrida; family Thraustochytriidae; genus Aurantiochytrium; species Aurantiochytrium sp. KH105. Next base: position 101,393 of record BGKB01000153.1, read on the forward strand.
AGGAGAGAAAGGAAAGCTTCGGAAAGGCTCCAAGGAAAGGAAAGCCAAGGCTGGCTTGGGCCTGTTCGCTGAGCTGAGCTTTGCTTGGCTTGGCTTGGCTTCCATTCCACGTCTTCTTCCGAGTCCTTCCTGGGCCGCTCGGCTGAGCTGGCTTGCTGCAATCTGCCATGCGTGGCTCGGCCACTGCTCGCATCTTTCGCGGCCTCGTTCCTTCTCATTTATTTATTCCTGTTTGCGTCTGTCCTGGGAGGCAAGCAGGCAGGCAGGCAGCCAGGCAGGATTGCAAGCAGCACAGCCGCCGCTGTCCTGCCAGCCGCTCGGCCGCGATCGCGATCGGCCTCGCGGAGCCGCTCGCGCTTCGAGCTTGCTCTCCCTCGCTCTCTCCCTCCGCGTCCAAGAACCTTGGACGCGGCCGCGCGCATCGCAGCTGCAGCTACTACGCAGGGCCTGAGAAGTTCGCGTCGGATCCACCTGTCGCCGCTCCTCTTTGTTTTTTCTTTCTTTCTTTCTTTCTTTCTTTTTCTTATTCTTTTTCTTTTCATTTCATTTCTTTTCTTTCCTTTCTTTTCTCATGTTTTCTGTGATTGAAGGTTTCTGTTTCTCAAGCACGCGGACTCTCTGGCCTCGAGCCCTGCGTGCGTGCGAGCGTGCGTGCGTGCGTGCGCGGCCGCCCGCGCTGCCGTCGTCCCGCCACGCTCCCGGCCGGCGGGTCTTCTTTTCGCCCGGCCGCCCGGCCGCCCGCTCGCGGCCTGGCCACGCAAGCAAGCTAGCTAGCTAGCAAGCAGCCAGCAAGCAGCGAGCTAGCCCGCAGGCCGCCGCCGCGCGAGACGAACTTGACGTCACTGCCTGCGTGCCTAGCCGCCTGCCTGCGTGCCTTGCCTGCCTTTTGGCCTGCAAGGGCCTCGCGCAACCTTATGCAGGCCGCCCGAGAACCGACCCGCCGCGGCCTCGCGCTTCCTGCCCGCGTGGAGGCAGCCTTCCTGCGCAGTGCGGCGCCTGGAAGCCCGGCGTTGCTTTCCTGCTTTCCTGCATGCATTCATTCTTTCTTTCGTTCGTTCGTTCGTTCGTTCGTTCGCTCATTCGTGGCCACTTGCAGCGACACGGCGAGCGGGTCATCCGTCGCTTGCCTGCAGAAACGCCCTCTAGCAACAGCAACAGCAGCGGCAGCGGTGCGAAGGCAGGAAGGAAGGAGTCCAAGGGATAGACGTGGATGGATGGATGATAGATGGATGGATCAAGCCTCGCTGCACTGGCTGCATGAGCCAGATGCAGCTGGCCGACGAAACCGACTCGTGGCGACTCGGCTCGAGCCAAATTTGAACGAAACGACGAACGAACGATGGTCGATGGATTGACGGATCGATCCATGGATCCATCGAACGATCGACCGATCGATCGATCGATCGAACGAACGAACGAACGAATGGAGGCATGGCGAGGAAAGGAAGCTCGCGAGCGAGCCGTGGCGTCCGTTTGTCTGTCCAGTCAGTCTCTCTGTCTGGCAGCCTGCAGGCAACAATCAACCACCCACCTCGGCCGCGGGCCTGCTCCGAAGTCGCCGCGCTCGGCAGCTCGCATCGGTGCTGTCAGCCTCCGCCTCCCGAGTTCCCCCGCGTGCGTTGCAGCGCGGGTGCTCGGCGTCGCAGCGCAGCGCTCGTCCGCGGCGGCTCTGCTGCAAGCCTCTATCTCTCTATCTCTCTAACGAGCTCAGCTTGGCTGCGGCGCCTAGCGCACGCCTAGCGCACGCCTAGGACTCCCCGAGCCGCACGGGCGAATCCGCGAACGCGGGACTCGCTGTGTCGCAGCTGTGCCGGCATTGCAAGTGCCGGTTCCGGTCCCTGGGTGCCGCGGGGCCTCGGCGCCGCGCAACTAGCTGGCAGTGGCCATGGTAGCAGTCAGGCGGGCGTCGTCGTCATCATCACGCTCGACTCGGACCCGGAGGTTCTGCCTGGCCTCGCCTGCCTTGCTTCTTGCTTCTTGCCTTGGCTTCTTTCTTTCGATCGATCTTGTTTTTCACTCCAGCAGCCAGCTTACGTGTCTCGCAGCGGTCGGCCGAGACCGCCGCGAGCGCGCACGCGCACACTGCGCTATCGCCGGCTTTGCCCCACTTGCGCCGGCCCTTTGCCCCACTTGCGCCGGCGTTTGCGGCCCTTTGCGCGCCGCCCCCCCGCCCGCGCAGAAATTTGGATCCGCGCGCCCTGGCTGGCTGGCTGGCTGGCTGGCCCTGCCTTCCCTCCCTTCGTCCCGCGCTCTCTCTCCTCCCCTCTCCCCTGCTCGCTCCGCATCGCGCTCGGCGAGGCGACGTCTCCGGCCGCTCCCGGCTGCGCCACGCCTTCCGCCCGCCCGCCCGCCCGCCCGCCCGCCGGGCTCGAGAGCGGCCCGGGCTGCGAGCCTAGCCTCTTCGCCCGCCGCAGCCGAGCCAAGCCAGCCAAGCCCAGCCGCACCCGCGAACGGCGCCGCCCCTGGAGTTGCTTGGACGCCGCGCAACAGTATCCGCGAATTTTTCGCGGATGGCGCCGGGGGACGGCCGCCGCGCGTCCCCCGCTCGCAGCAAGCAAGCAAGCAAGCAAGCAAGTAGAATGTCTCTACGCAAGCATGCATGCATGCATGCATGCATGCATGCATGTAGGATGGAGCATGTATGTAGCATGTCCCCTGGCCGCTCCCCTGCGCTCCTGCTTTCCTTCCGCTGCTGCTTCTTTGCGCGCTGTCGACGCCCGCGCGCGACAGCGAGCGTCGTCTCGGGGCACAGCCGCGACGATGGCGCCGAGTATGTCTGTCAGTCTGTCTGTCTGTCTGTCCGTATGTGTGGATGCGTCGATCCAGGGACCGCCCGCGACCGCTCCCGCGCGTACGTGTGCGGCCAGCAGCGGCGCCCGCGAACTCGGTCGCTAGCTTGCTTGCTTGCTTGCTTGCTTGCTTGCTTGCTTGCAGCCGCGGCGAGAGATCGGCCGTCTTCGGCCGGGGAGGGAGACGGGGAGGCGGAGAGTGGGAGGGAGCGAGGGAGGATGGAGCGGGCGCGCGAGCGGTGGTCGCAGGTCGGCCTGGGCTGGCTGGCGTCGCATTCTTGGGTTTCCTTTCCTTCTTGTTCTTTGCGTCTGATTGATTTTTATTATTTATTATGATGGTGATGATTTCGAAATTTGAAACTTTCTTGTTTTGTTTTCTTTCTTTTTCTTTTTTTTCTTTGAGGCCGAGAAAGGAAAGATACGCACGACATGACACGAGACCAAGCGGGCGAGACGGCTCGGTCTGGCGCGGCTCGGCTCGGCTCGGCTCGGCGCGCGAGTCGTCCCGGGTCGGCCGAGGTCTCGCGGACGGACGCCGCGCAATCAGGCACGCAGGCAGGCAGGCAGCCCGCCAGCCGGGAAAGAAAGGAAAAGCGGCAGGAAGGAAGGAAGGAAGGCAGGAAGGAAGGAAGGAAGGAAGGTCGTTGTTTCTTTCTTTTCTTTTCTTTTCTTTTTCCTTTTTCTTTCCTTTGCCTTGTTCTGCTTTGCTTTGCTTGGGTGTTGCTGGTGGTTTTCCCTCTTTCTTTCATTCATTCTTTCCTTCTTTCTTTCATTTTGAACTTTGATCTTTCTTTCTTCCTCTTCCCTCTGGGGCAAGAGGCCCCTCTGGGCGCACTGCGGCGGCGGCGCTCTGCGCTGCACTGCGAGGCGGCGGCGGCGACCCGGACCGCGGCAATCGAGGCAAAGCAAACCCGAAACTCGCCAACGAGCAAGAGAACAAGCGCAAGAAGAAGAGCGAGCAAGAGCAGCAGCAGCAGCAGCAGCAAGCAGCAAGCAGCAAGCAGCCAGCCAGCCAGACAAGATGGCTGAGGAGAAGGGCAACGCCGTGGGCGAGGTCGTCCACGAGGTGCGCTCGCACTCGAGCAAGGGCGCCCACGTCGCCAGCCTCGAAAAGTACAAGAAGCTCCATGAGGACTCCGTCCGCGACCCCAGCGGATACTGGGGCCGCCTCGCCCGCCGCGAGCTCAAGTGGATGCACGACTTTGACAAGGTCAAGATCGGTTCCCTCAAGAACGGCGACCTCGCCTGGTTTGTCGGCGGCAAGCTGAACGTCTCGGAGAACTGCCTCGATCGCTGGGTTGAGGAGGGCCGCGGCGACGACGTTGCCATCATCTGGGAGAAGGATGAGCCCGGCCAAGCCGTCAAGTACACCTACCTCGAGGTCCTCCACAAGGTGTGCCAGATCGCCAACGTCATGCGCAAGTTCGGCGTCAAGAAGGGCGACCCCGTCACGTTGTACATGCCCATGATCCCCGAGGCCGCCTTTGTCATGCTCGCCTGCGCCCGCATTGGTGCCCCCCACTCCGTCGTCTTTGCCGGCTTTTCCGCCGAGGCCCTCCGCGCCCGTGTCGATGACGTCCACTCCAAGTGGATCTTCACCGCCGACGAGGGCCTCCGCGGCGGCCGCACCATCCCCCTCAAGAAGACCGTCGACGAGGCCATCTCCTCGTGCAACTTCGTCAACAAGTGCTTCGTCTTCAAGCGCACCGGCGCTGAGGTCAGCATGACCGAGGGCCGCGATCTCTGGATGGAGCCCGAGCTCGAGGGCCAGCGCCCCTACTGCCCGCCCGAGGTCATGGACGCCGAGGACCCTCTCTTCTACCTGTACACGTCCGGATCCACCGGCAAGCCCAAGGGTCTCATGCACTCCACCGCTGGCTACATTCTCTACGCCCAGACCACCTGCAAGATCATCTTCGATCTTCGCCCCGGCGATGTCTACGCCTGCGTCGCTGACGTCGGCTGGATTACCGGCCACAGCTACATTGTCTACGGCCCCCTCGCCAACGGCACCACCACGCTCATGTTCGAGTCCACCCCGCTCTACCCGGATGCCGGCCGCTACTGGGACGTCGTCGAGACCCACTCGGTGACCCAGTTCTACACGGCCCCCACCGCCATCCGCGCCCTCATGCGCCACGGCCCGGAGCCCACCGAGAAGTACGACCTCTCCACCCTCCGTATCCTCGGTACCGTCGGCGAGCCCATCAACCCGGCCGCCTGGACCTGGTACTTTAAGCACGTCGGCAAGGAGCGCTGCGCCATCATTGACACCTACTGGCAGACCGAGACCGGTGGTATCATTGTCACCCCGCTCCCCGGCGCCACCCCGCTCAAGCCCGGCTCCGCCACCCTTCCCTTCTTCGGCATTGACCTTGAGGTCCTTGACCCCCAGAGCGGCAAGGTCGTTCCCTTCGTCGAGGGCGAGGAGTCCTCGGGTGTGCTCTGCGTCAAGTCGGCCTGGCCTTCCATGACGCGCACCGTCTTCAACAACCACGAGCGCTACATGAACACCTACCTCAAGCCCTACCCCGGTTACTACTTTACCGGCGATGGCGTGACCCGCGACAAGGACGGCTTCTTCTTTGTCACTGGCCGTGTCGATGACGTGCTCAACGTCTCGGGCCACCGCATCGGCTCCGCTGAGATCGAGTCCGCGCTCGTCGCCCACGACGCCGTCGCCGAGTCCGCCTGCGTTGGCTTCCCCCACGAGGTCAAGGGCGAGGGTATTGCCTGCTACGTCATCCTCAAGCTCGGCAACGAGGAGACCGACGACCTCGTCAAGGATCTCCGCAACCAGATCCGCTCCGTCATTGGCCCCTTTGCCTCGCCGGACTACATTGTCATCACCCCGGCTCTCCCCAAGACCCGCTCGGGCAAGCTCATGCGCCGCGTGCTCCGCAAGATCATTGCGCTCGAGGCCGACCAGCTTGGCGATACCTCGACCCTCGCCGACCCCTCGGTCGTCGACAGCCTCATCGAGAAGGTCGCTACCCTCCGCAAGTAAAGACACAGCGAAGATCGCGCTTGCGCCTTGTGTCGTCGTGTCGTCTCTTCGACAACATTTATCCGTATGAGTCCCTCACCCCCACAACTGGGTCTCTTCGTTACTTACCTTTTTACTTACCAATCAATTTATCCGTATTTTCTTTATACACGAATGCACCAGAAGTTTTCTCTCGAGCCAGAATGCAAAACTTGAACCTGACGCATGCATGCATGCATGCATGCTATGTATGCTCTCTCGCCTCGTTCTTCAAAGACGGAAATGGTATGACTTGATTTGGTGATCATCAGGTCAACCAATTCGCATTCTTGGGCGCGCGCGCAAGAAGAAGAAGATGTTCTTCTTCGAGGAGGACTTCTTGACTGAAGACGACAAGATCTCGATCATGAATTTGGAATCTGAACATAGTCCGCGGCCAGTGCTCTTGTCATTGTGTAAATTGCGCTACTGTTGCGCTTTACAGATTTGGTGCCAAAATTTTTGGGCAGGTGCTCTTGGCATCGCTACTGTGCTCAGGGCGTTCCAGAGATTTTGTGCTGGACCTGAACATCGTGCACTTACTTGCACGTTGGTTTTTATCAAAGTAGTTTTCACGGACAGAGCAGATGCGCAGATGTCCACGCTGCAAAGAAAAACCTGAAAATGGTCCGTCCATTAGCTGACGGCCTCCTTTCAGAAATGGCACTTTGCCAAAATTTCTTCTTGTTGCTTCAAACTCAACATCCGAAATGGAAGTAGAGTAGTATCCGGTCTGCACTCGTTTAGTAGTGTTCAGCTCTCACTCGGGTCACTCGGTTGTCGCAGTTTACACACTCGTGCTTTCACAAGGAAGAATGTGCGTCGAAGATGCCTCGTTGCTAAATGACTGTCCCGATGATCCCTCGTCGGGAGAGAAGTTGCTAGAAGGCTTCAAGATTCAGAAAATCATTAAAATCTATCACGAAAATGTTGGCTTCGGGCTCCAAGATTTTGCGCTGAGTCAGGACAAGCAGTTGGCAGCGCCGTAGTCCGCGTCAGAGCTTTGGGGTTCGAGCCCAAGCTTAATCAGACCATGCACGCACACATCCGCGTCAGAGCTTTGGGGTTCGAGCCCAAGCTTAATTTGACCATGCACGCACACATGCACTGAAAACAGACCAGGTATTTGACCCAAGGACCATTGAGCCGAGCAAGCCAGGCCACGCTCGGAAAATCGCTGCAGGAGACTGATAGACCGAAGTATACCCACCATTAAACAAGATCTTCGATTTGCAGCGCGAGAAGCCTGCAACCATCCTTAGCGCTCTCGTGCGAGCCATCGAGTGGAGAAAAATCTACGTTTCGTCAAATCAACTTTCCCTCCATTTCCGATTTCCCGTTAGAATATGACGTACCTCCAACTTTCACGAGAAAGTTCAGTCGTTCCGCATCATCACATGATTCAGAAGGGGAATCACACACGCGAAGCGCGAGACCGGTCTTCTTTGGGGTTAGCATCAAAGCAGATAGCGGAATAAAGATCTTTTCTCTGCAGGCCAAAGGAAGAGCTGTGCGAAAACATTTTCTGCGCAAACCTTGTCTCATTGGTGAAACCTTGGAAACTTTACTGGATCGACGCACGCTATACAACGCATGCAATTGCGACAAAGAAGAGTTTCCTTGTTAAATCAATGGTACCTCCTGTGGATAGATAGCCCGCAAGAGGCTCACACGATTCATGTTTCGGGCACGGTCAAAAGAATTCCCTTCGGAGGAAGCACAAAGTGTTCGTGAAAGATATGCACGAAATCGCGACGAATGCAGGTCCTCAGCACAGTTTCTCACGCATAAGGTCAGTGATAACTGAGCAAATGTACGTCGTGCCGCCTGAGAGAGCTCGCATATCCAAAACTAGGCCTAGTCAAAAGTTATGAAGTCTATAGAGTCAAAAGGATTGCTTGTATGCCTAAATATACGAGGAATGCCTAGGTAGTTTCGCTTCTGCTGAGACAAAATTGGTCTGGTGGTGGAGCTCGATGCTTCTCCTCACTCTCAACGTCATCTTGAGGATGTAGTGAAGAGCTTGATGATCATAAATCTTTGGGCGTGCTATTTCGTGCTCTGAGGGATGCTAGACTTACCGTGATGTCGCACGAACTCTTGGCTGCTGAGATTGAATGGTTGTTGGCACGGCAAGTCTACAAGAGACTTCCCACGGGTACCAAGTTGACTTCGTCACATCTGTGGCGCTGCTGTCTGCTTACGTAATTTCCATGTCCCCCCAAAACGCATCTAAAGCGACTGATGCCCTTTACCATTTCCAAAAGCTGTGCATGCCTCGTAAAGCGCAATCCAAACCTTATCTGCGGAAACGACGAAAAAGTCGCTCAGAGTGCGTATGTCGTGCAAAGCACGAGGCTGTTCGATTTTGCGAGTTCGAGGAAAAGTCGGCTGAAAGACGCAGGCTGTACGAGAAGCAAAAGAAAGTTGACTGTGCAAAACATCATATTGTGGTATGGAAAAAGTCATGGGGGCGCTGTGCCACAATCCAAGAAACAAGAATGTCCGCTGCGGAAATCGCGCGGAGTACGGAAACGGAAAACCGATCTCCACACTTTTTTTCCCCCCAGAAAATAGCTGCTAACGTCGGAAGCATCGGGCGACGCCTGCCCAAATTTCGAGGTCGTTACCACGCACGCTAAGCGTGTGACGATGTTTGCGTTTATTGCAAGTTCACCAACCTAGAAAAAGCATAGCATTCGAATACGCGAGCGATGCAAGGGATAAGCAGGGATCGGTTAATCTTTTTGAAAGCATACTGCTACAACAACAACATCGGGGGAGAGTGAAAAGGATGGTATTGTCCTTTGACGTGATTCATTCGCGTTGAAGCCCTATGCTTGGGGTCGCCAGCGCGCGTTGGCGACATAAGTAACAAAACATCATTGGGCGCATCCACTCTAGATCGAGTACTTGTCGTCGTCGTCGTCATCGTAGTCGTAGTCGTCGTCGTAGTCATCCTCGTCGTATTCGTCGTCTTCATCGTACTTTGAGCGTTTTCCGCGCGAGATCCCCTTTTTATCCTTGAGTTTGTCGACGGCGGCCCCGAGAACCTCGAGGCGAGCGCCTTTTCCATCAGACTTGTCGACCTCGACCATGTCTCCGAGTTGGTCGAGGAGGCCATTGACATGAGTGCGGCGCTCCTTCTCTCGCTTTGACTTTTTCTCTTTGCGGGCCTTGAGACGCTCTTGGCGCCTCTTCTCGCGCTCTGCTTGCGAGAGGTCTTTCTTGCCCTTGTTGCGTTTTTTCCCGCCCGATTTGGACTTGGACCTCGAGAAGGCGCCACGCACCTCGTCGAGGGACCAGCGGAGTCCAGAAAAGCTCAGGCCGGACGAGTGTCCTGACGTTTCGCGGTCTGGTCTCGAGCTCCTGGAGAAGGGGGCCATCAGGAGATTTTTAACTGCGCGGAGAGATGAGCAAGCCACTTGTCAGTGTTCGTGTGTTCCCGTTGAAGATCTTTTTCCTTCTTGCTCATCGTGTCTCTGGCTGTCTCTCAGGCGTCGCCACATGTCACGGTTACTCGATCGTGGGATGCGGCGCCATTGACATGAGCCACCGAGCAAGCGCGCCACCGAGCAAGCAAGCACGCCATTGAGCACGCCATTGAGCAAGCAAGCAAGCAAGCAAGCAAGCAAGCAAGCAAGCAAGCAAGCACGTCAATGAGCAATTGAGCGAGCTCAACCAGCAAGCATCGCCTCTGCGCTCGCTCGCTCGCCTCCTCCTCCTCCTCCTCCTCCTCCCCGGCGTCGTCGTCGTCCCCGTGCTCCTCTCGCGTTCGCTCGCGGCGTCTACTTACCCTCCTCGATGCTCCAGCGCGAGCCGGACTCCGTCTTGCTGTCATGCTTGGGCGCCATGCTCGCGCGCTCGCTCCCTCCCTCGCCTCCTCCCCGCGCCGCCGCTCGCTCGCTCCCGAGCCGGGTCTGCCCGCCGCCTGCGCGCTCGCTGCCCGCCCCCGCTCGCCGCACCGCTCGGTCGCGCGACTCGCGTCTGCCGCGCCGTC